>WNWK01000731.1:7500-45000 GCA_009830355.1 Cherax destructor | reverse complement strand
TGTGTCACTGTTATAGTAAGGTAGCAGCACACTCTTGATGTATTTAATTTTGTTTAAAAATATACTTGTGTGAGATTTTGAGGGTTAGTGTGCTGGTGCTGCCCCCCCCCTCCTTCCCTCCCCTCTTCTTCCCTCCCTCTCCTTCCCTCCCTTCCTTCGCTCCCTTTTTCACTCCCTTCCTCCCTCCTTCCCTCCCCTCCTTCCCTTCCCCTTCTTTCCTCCCTCTCCTTCCCTCCCTTCCTTCGCTCCTCTCTTTCACTCCCTTCCTTCACCCCCTCCTTCCCTCCCTTCCTTCGCGTCTCTCCTTCGCTCCCCTCCTTCCCTCCTCTCCTTCTCTCCCCTCTTTCCCCTCCCCTCCTTCCCTTCCCCTTCTTCGCTCCCTTCCTTTCCTCTTCTCCTTCCCTCCCCTCCACTACTTAATAAATCGTAATGACACGATTACAAACAAAGCGCGGTACGGGTGGGGATCGAACTAGCGGCAAGTGAGTGGTAAAACTCCAGACCAGCGCATAAGGAACGGGTGGTTCAATCCCCCACCCGTTCCGTGGTTTTATATTTCTTTCCCCTCCCCAGGAGGCCTGGTCTGAGACCGGGCCGTTTGGGCGCTGACCCCCCAGAACCACTATCAGATATCACTTAGAAGTGGAAGAGAGTGGCTTAGTCTTGAGTTTGTTAGAAGGAATGGGAGAGTATCGGCTGCAGGAAGCAGGAAAGGAGGAGGAGATGGAAGAGGAGGAGGAGGAGAAGGAAGAGGAGGAGGAGAAGGAAGAAGATTAGGAGGAGGAGGAGGAGGAGCAGCAGCAACAGTTAAAAGAAAGTGGAGTGGATGGAAGCAGCTGCCAGGAGCCAGCCAGTAGATGGCAGAGATGCGTGAAACATTGTTTGCCTTTATTACAGCGATGTTTCGCTGAAGGAGACCTTGAAACCCTCCTCGCTCGAAACGTTTTGATAACAAAGGCTTGCGTTGATAGGAGGTGGAAGGAAGAGTAACACCAGCAGCAGAACCGGCAGTAGCAGCAGGGTAGCAGCGCCACCAGCAGCACTGTCAATACCAGCAACAGTAGCAATACCAGCAGTAGCAAGATCAACAGGAACAGCAGCAGGAGCAGCAAGATCAACAGGAACAGCAGCAACAGCAGCAGGAGCAGTGGTTGGGAAGGTGGTAGCAGGTAGGAGAAGTGCCGCAGGTACTCACCCTCCATACTTCATACAGGGTCATCATTAATCATGGAGTGTGAGGTCAAATGAAGACCAGAAGACAAATGATCGCTGAGTTCAACCAGCCACTTGATACCGTGTCGCTGCGATGGTGGTAGTTCTGGTGGTGCTGGTGGACTTGATAGTGGTAGATCAGACAGAGGTGGTGGTAGAGCTGATAGTGGTAGTAGTTCTGGTGGGGCAGGGAGACGGATGGAGGGGTTAAAGCTAGTGGTTGTGTTGATAGATATTATTGGTGTAGTTGTGATGGTGGTAGAGGTCAGGCTGATGGTGATGATGAACTTGGTGATGTAATGGTGACATTATGGTGTGGAGATGGTGGTTATGATGATAGTATCACTGCTAGTGGTGGTAGTTGTGATGCTAGTGGGCCTGCTAGCAGCTACGGTGGGTATGACTGCTATTCATAGCGGTTCCTCTACTGATGATGCTAGCAGTAATAACAGCGAAATACCTATGACCGGTTTCTAAAGTTTTTCTACCCTTGCACCTTAGCCTAACTCACTCGCCTCGAGTTCAATCCCCGCCCGTACCGTGGTTAGCTTAGCCTACTCTTTAAGAGCGGCGTCTCATTTCAGAAGGGCACTCGACCTACGGAACTGGAGCTACCCTTCCCTTTGATCAAACAGGATTATTCCCAGTCCCCAGGCGCCGTGTAATCCCTATAAGAAACCACGGAACGGGTGGGGATTGAACTCATGGCAAGTGAGCCTTAAAACTCAGGCCGGTGCGCTAACCACTAGAACTTTCTCCTAAATATCACAATGTAAACACCTCCTAGTTACTAGGCCTATTGTGCTCCTAGTTACTAGGCCTATTGTGTATTCATATGCTCTTGCGCTGCCGTCCACAGGATGGATATGAGGTGCACAATAAACTAGCCACTTCGGTGGCAAAATCTAATCTGTATTGTATACCGACACGACTGTTAATAAAACACAATACGTTGTTTATGGAATTTTATTGGGAGGACGTTTCGCTCACCAGTGAAGAATGATGCTCCCTGGTGAACGAAACGTCTCAATAAAATGCAGTAAGACCACTGTATATTTTCTGTTTGATGTTTCGGCTGCCTCGGAAGATAACCTAAGTATGTGATAGTATGCCAGAATGTATGAGACTCTTGTGCAACACTTCGGTTACTTTACTGTGGAAACGTTTCGCCAGCCAGTGGCTTTCTCAGTCCATTGCAGAGAATAAAGGCGGAAAATCAGAAGGAGTTTGAGGTAATCAGTCCCTCAGCTTGGAGTCGATATGATCAGTCCATCAAGACTGATGCACTGATGCTCACATAGCTCTCTGTTTTGAATATTCCCATAATCCACCCTGCCATTTCTCTGGTCTTAGCTACGTTAACTTCCTTATTTGAGAAGGCCTTCTCTTTCTCTAGCAGCGCTGTATGACCCTTGTGGGTTTAGCGTTTAGGTTTGATTGTAGTAGTAGTTGTAGTAGCAGTAGTAGTAGTAGTAATAATAATAATAATAATAATATTGATATTTTTTATGTCGTCTGATTGGCTTTTTCATGTTCCCTCCGTTACTTGGTTATTATATATCTCTTCCTTCCATTCTGTGAAAATATCTAATTACATATTTTATTTTGCATGCGTTTTGAGTGTTATTTCTGCTTCTCTGGTGTTTGTCCGGAATCTGACCGGGTGAACGTTATGTTTTTCATGGACTAGAGGAATCATCTGAATAAATGACGACACGAAACTGTAGTTCGTGTGATTATTTGTATGGCATAATGACCAGAAAGAGTAAAGATGTTAAGGCAACAATTTTCTTTGCGCCTTTCTCTCCCTCCTTCATACAGTATAGTGCTTCACTTCCCACATGTTAGTCTTGCATTATAAGCGGCTGCTGACTCTACCTCCAGGGCTGCGTGTGGCTTCTTACCTCCCCTGCTCAGGTCTCAGTGACACCTATGATGATGGATGGCTTAGGTGAGGTGGGTAGGGGTGATGTCTCCAGCTGAGGAGTGACGTCCCCTTGGTGAGTGGGGGTGACGTCTCTTTGGTGAGTAAAGGTGACGCCCCCCTAGTGAGTGAGGCTGACGCCCCCTGGTGGGTGAAGGTGATGTCCCCTTGGGTAGTGCGGGTGTGATGTCCTCCTGGTGGGAGGGAAGATGTCTTCTGGTAGCTAAGAGTGACGTCCCAAGGTGGGGGCAGGGTCACGGCCGGCGTCAGCTGATCAGGTAAACAAAAAACAGCTGTTATGGAGGTAAAGGGTATTGTGTCGTCTTGAGGTCGGCGGTGTCATGGCCGCTGCTGCCTCCCTCACACTTAACACATCTGAACACTCAGCCTCTGACGTCTCTTTATGAACAACTTGCAGGAAAACCTGTCCGCAAGATTTCCAGTGGTAATATAAAATAACTGTAATTTTCTGAAGGCAAAATGAACCTGACTGACTTAGATCTTATCTTCATTTTTTGTGACTTTCTTGCAAAGGCATTTTGCCCAAAATGGTTTTACGGAAATTTTTCTTTGATTTTAAACTTTAATAATACACACACACACACACACACACACACACACACACACACACACACACACACACACACACACACACACACACACACACAAACACACACACACAGGTTGATGTATTATTTATGTGATTTATATCTTCATATTGTTATTATATTCACAGGAAAACGCTAAACTCTCAAGGGTCATATTGCGCCTGAGTGAGAGGCAATCACATTTGATCCGAGCAAGGGGAGGGCAATTCCAGTTACTTGGATCAAGGCACCTCATTTCCCAATAAGTGTATATACATTTTGAATTTTATTTCGGGGGGGAAAAATGTAATACACTATGTAACTTTTTCATGAGTCGTGGCGAGAGTCAGCCTCACGCTCTCACCACTGCCTCTTGAAGGTTACAATAAGAGTCTCCACTTTTGTTCAGTGTTCACAGGCGTCCCAGGCTACAGCAGCATAGACTGTATATTGTGAAACTTTAAGCCTCTGTGAATTATTCAACAATACAGTTAATAACTGCAGCTGCTGTAACGGTGAGTTATGAGAGGAAGTCGAAAATGAACCTAGTGAAATGCAGGTGCGCTGAGAGCACAAAAAGAGAACATTGTATCAACATCCGTAGTCCCAGACGTTTTAACATTCTACCAGAGGATGTCACAAACACTGCCAGGACAAGTGTAGAAGTCTGCAAGAGGAAACTCAACCAGTATTTCCGGAAAATGCCAGGTCAACCAGGCTGTGATGGCTATGTGGGCCAGCGGGCAGCCAACAGCAACAGCCTGGCTGACCATTCAGGATAGGAGAACTCTCAAAACTGGTCACAGGCATATAACCTAACGCACGAAATCGTAATGACACGATTGCGAACAAACCGCGGTACGGGCGGAGATTGAACTCGCGTCTGGAGTTTTACTACTCACTAGCCGTGAGTTCAATCCCCTCCCGTATCGTGGTTAGCATATTACCTAAACAATCCAGCGGTGACAGAGCATGGTGTTAACATTGCCAGATCTATGTAGGGTTTCAAACCTACCTACTCTTTTGATAAATTTATTTTCCTCAATCTCTATAATAGAGGAGTGTAACTTTGATATTAATGTATTTGTAAACTGTGGCCTCACTTACCCTAGTGCAGTCGACAGGTCTTAAACCTAACAAACTAATTTTACCCTTGAAACCATCACATCTTGTAGTGTTCGGTGCAGTAGCCTGCCGCGTCAGATAGTCATCCTTTCACACACAATTTTGTGTTATACAATTAGCAATTTTAGTCAGTACAGAGGAGGAAAACAACTCTCTGGATTAGGTAAAATAGTTGACGCCGGAGCTGCTGCTGTTGCTGCCGCAGTGCAACATGGTTGTCCTAGAGTGTGGTCGTGTCTGCAGCCACAGAGGATGGATTCTCTTTCTGTCTTCCGTGGACAGTGGTGCCCCTCCTTTGTAGGTGGTGGATAGTAATCTCTATGTGCTGAGTTCCGGCGACGACCTTACAAAATTTCCTCCGGCATCATTTGGTTAATGCTTCGAGGATCAATGTCTGTCCTGACACATAGATAAACTAGGCTGGTGTTTACCTTTGTGGTGATTACTGGTGAGGGTTCCTTTTTGAACAGTTATCGGGCGAGTTCTGTGTGTGCTTCCTATGGAACTCCACGTTGAGTTAGCTTAGTCCAGCTTCACTGTTTACTCGGATTTCCAATGTGATCTGTTATTCCTGGCCCAATATGCTTTCGTCCACCCTGGATTTCAGGAGATGGAGTTGACAGTCAATATGAATCTCCGGCACAAGGAGGTGTAGTTCTGTTGGTGCCCCGATAATATTAGGATCCTCTGAAAGGAGCGGGCAGATGCTGAAGTGAAGACAGCCATTTTGCATTTGCTCTGTAGTGTACTTCTCCCCCACTGCCTGACTTCGTTAGCCACACACCTAGATATGTCCTTGGAAAGTGGTTGGTCCGGTGGGCTCAATATACGAGCAAGAGGTTCGGAAGGACGTTAAGGGGACTTTGTCCCTCAGCTTTCAACACGAACCGCCACTTTAAGATTGTTCCCTGCGAAGTGAGGGACGGGCGCACACACACACACACACACACACACACACACACACACACACACACACACACACACACACACAGTGCTCCTGGTTATACCCACATTCGAAACTAATCACTCGGGTTGCCTCAGCCACATTCGCATTCAGATCAGACCTTTCTCTTAACAACTCGTGTTTACTTTCCGTCTATGTTCCTTTGTTGTTAATCCTCTCCTTTCAAACATGTCCCCGGGTCGGCGCTTCGGGTAATTTTGTAAGCCAACATCATGCTGCTTCTATTTCAGTTTTATTAGTCTCTCGTCTGTCAATCCTCTCAACATGGAAAATTTTCTGGTGGCAAACATTTAGACTTATTTTCAGTCTTTTTGGACGTATTTCATCAGATGTGGGCTTTATGTTAGTGCTGCACAGTCTAAAATGAGCCTAACATATAATCTGTATAAGGCCCGATATATTATTTTTATTTTATTATAATCAGGGGGGAATCGTTAAACCCGTAGGGGGTCATATAACGCCTGGGGAATGAGATGCAATCAAGGATAAGTCCATGTACTTGGATCAAGAGATCAACACCGGCATCAAAAAGTGTCTTAAAAAATTCTTCTTTCTGAGGCTAAAAAAAATCAGCTCTTGGAGCCGTCAGTCTACAAATTTTCTCCTCTGTGTTCTGTTCTACACTATGTTTTCTCATAGGCCCTTAAGCCTTTTTCTTCAAAGGGTCTATTTAGGGTATAATTATCTTCCCTTTCCTTGTGCTCCGACTTTGCACTTGCTTGGGGTTGAATTCCAATAGTCACTTATCTGTCTACTCTTACAGTCTGTCCGGATCCAACTGGAGTTCGACCCTGTCTACTCCCGTTAGTATACGTCCCAGCATCTTTACATCATCCGCAAAACTGTGATATATGACTCAATTATCTCTGGCATGTCATTTACATATATTAGGAACGGTACCGGTCTTAGTAGTGATCCTTACGGCACCCCACTCGTCATTTTCGACTATTCAGACAATTCTTCCCTAACCATCAGTCTATCTTTGCCTTAGGAATTCTTTGATCCACTCTAGCGCATTTCCTGCTAACCCAGCATACTTCTCCGACTTATTAACCTTTGGTAAGGTGTCAAATGCCTTCATGTCGTTCTGAAAAGGACTAGCTATCAGTCCCTCTCTTTCCTACTTTACATTCTCTATCCTTTCAGAGACTTCTGCCAAGTTTGCGAGGACACGATGTCCTGTCCCTGAAGCAGTGTCGGCTGTCATACGCGAATTAATTTTTTCCATGTGTTCCACTGCGTTCCTGTTTACCTTCTCCCGTATAGCTAACAACATGCAGATAATCCACAACATTTTGTAGTTTAAAACTTTCCATCTGTTAACATTATCAAACATTGGCAAAACTTCTGTTTTTAATTTTTTTTTGAGAGAGAGAGAAGCGGCCTTGTTTCCAATGACCCGTAGCATTTATTATTATTATTATTATTATTATTACATTAAGAATCCCTTAAGTACTTTCCCTGTTATTACAATAGTATCTTCCCTACCAGCTTGTCCAGTTGCCTTCTGTGTAGGACGAAGATTTCTCCAATATTTGCCATATTCATTCAAATTTCAGCCTGAACTGTTGCGTTTACCAGTATTGCTGGTAGCGAAGTGGCTCCTGGTCCTAGCACCTGGTCCATATGTTCATCCCTGGTCCATGGGACAGGGGTCCCGGCCCTGCGTCATGGACCCTGTGGCCAGCAGCGCGATATGATCCTAGTCTTGTCGGTGGGTCTGGCTCGGCCGCGTAATTGCTTGTCGTCATTGCGAAAAATCTTGCGTGCCGATGGTCCTTTGTGCTCCGGTGGTTTCTGGTCGAGTTATTTCCGGTGTGGTGTTCGTATTAATGTTGATTCACGGAATCGTAATAACACGATTGTAAACAAACCACGGAACGGGAGGGGATTGAAACCACGGCAAGTGATAGGTAAAATTCCAGGGGCCAGTGCGCACTGGTCTGGAGTTTTACCACTCACTCGCCATGGTTTCAATCCCCGCCCGTTCCGTGGGTAATACTGACTGTCTAGTGCTTGAAAGAAGCAATATTATTAACAGTTTGGTTATTTGGGAGTTATAAGGAATAATTAAAGATAGAAACATGAAATTAAGGCGTACACAATGCCGTCTATAAAGAATTAAAGGGCAAAATAACGTGTCTGGAACAATACAAAGATAACCTGCACACGGAAGAAAGGGACTTATTATTATTATTATTATTATTATTATTATTATTATTATTATTATTATTATTATTATTATTATTATATTATTATTATTAATTATTATTATTATTATTATAACGTATGTCAGTCCCAATGTAAAATACGCAGCACCACCGTAGAGCTCACGCCTGATCAAGCACGCCCGGAGGCTGGAAAGTGGCCACAGGTCTGAGCTGACGCCTGATCAAGCACGCCCGGAGGCTGGAAAGTGGCCACAGGTCTACAACAAGAACAGAGCCAAGAATACCAACCAACTTGGAGAGGTAAGAGGAACTGCGACTCTCGATGTACAAAATCTTCACACGTTTGGCAGGGAAGATGGCGACGGAATTCAGCGAAAACCTCTTACTTAGGAGACCAACCTTATGACGTTGTTTCAGTTCGTCATGGATCATTGTCAAGTTGTACTAACGTTAGTAGAATTACCCACATATTGTGGGTAATTCTACTAACTAATGTGACAGTTTATTGTGGCAACGTTTCGCTCTCCAGGAGCTTTATCAAGCCGTTACAAACAATACATGGACACAGAGGGTATATATAGGCTTAGAGTGAGCTGTAATACTACTACTAGTAGTAGTAGTAGTAGTAGTAATACTAGAGGTACAAAAATCATCTTGTACTTGAGTCAAAAGGTTATTAAGCTTATCACTTGGGTAGCATAAAAATAGGTTGGACAAATATTTTTGTTAACGGCTTGACAAAGCTCCTGAAGAGCTAAACGTTTCCACAATAAAATGTCACATTAGTGCACTTGTGTCCTTGTACTTAACAAATTGTCAAGTCACGAGTGGAACGAGACAAGCAGAGAAGGCCAGAAGGTAGTGGTGGTAGTACTAGTAGTGAAAGTAACGACATAATTACTTATAAATGTGATGAAGAGAGACGAGGGAACACAGGCGGAAGCCAAAAAGAGACATCATCTCTTGTCTAAATGAATCTGATGTTTGCAAAGTAGTTATCCAGCCTATTCTTAAAGATATTATTTTTGCACTTGCAACATCAGTGGGCACTCTGTTCCAGTGTCCTGCATCTCTCTACACACACACAAAAAGGTCTATTCACATTTATGTTGTCCCTCTTGTCTGTGAGTTTCCTCATGTTTCGACTTAATCGTTTTGCGCTTTAGAATTCTCTGTATTTGAGTTCGCTTATTTTTTCGTTCTTTCCATGCGAGTTGTGTCTCTTTTTAACAAGTGTTCATGTATATGGTGTGTCCTGAGAGTCACACTGTTATTATAACTGCTCGGATTATTAGCTATGATGGGGCAACATACCCAGTGTTTGGGTCATCATAGCAGCGTCATGGACATACACTTGTGTGTGTATGTGGTGTGTGTGTGTACTCACCTAATTGTGGTTGCAGGGGTCGAGACTCAGCTCCTGGCCCCGCCTCTTCGCTGTCCGGTACTGGGTCTCTGCTCTCCCTGCTCCATGAGCTTTATCATACCTTGTCTTAAAACTATGTATGGTTCCCGCCTCCACTATATCGTTCGCTAGACTATTCCACTTCCTAACTACTCTATGGCTGAAGAAGTGCTTCCTAACATCCCTTTGACTCATCTGAGTCTTCAGCTTCCAGTTGTGTCCCCTTGTTTCTGTGTTCCCTCTCTGGAACATCCTGTTACTATCTACCTTGTCGATGCCCTGCAGTATTTTGTATGTCGTTATCATGTCTCCTCTAACCCTTCTGTCCTCCAGTGTTGTTAGTCCTATTTCCCTCAACCTTTCTTCATATGGCAGTCCCCTGACCTGTGGAACTGTGTGTGTGTGTGTGTGTGTTCACCTAGTTATATTTGCATGGGTTGGTGTATGCGGTTGGGGAGAGGAGGGATACCTAAAGCAGCCCCAAGAATTTCCCCTGGTGGTATACCTAATCCCTGTCCTCGGGGTTCGGCGCCGTGGGTCTCCTACGGTATACCTCACAGGGAGAACACAAGCGGCGCTTCTCCGTCTCAGGAACAAGTGGAAGAAACCAACAGTACAACGATGTTCGGGCGATAACTCAGGAGATAGCGTAAACGTTGAGTGCGAGTGTGGGAGGTGCCGCAGCGGCGGGAGGTGCCGCAGAGTGCGGGAGGGGCCGCAGAGGCGGGAGTGCGCTAGCAGGAGGCCGGTCTGCTGGACCATGCGAGCCGGTGCCGGATAGGTCGCTCCTGGACGGCAGGATAAGTGCACAATCCAGGCTCCGCATACCTTCACGTCCTGACGACTTGTCCTTCCCGCGTCACCCCAGTGGCTCTCGCAGCCTGTAGGAGGGAGGACCGCAGCCTGTAGGAGGGAGGACCGCGGCCTGTAGGAGGGAGGACCGCGGCCTGTAGGAGGGAGGACAGCGACCTGTAGGAGAGAGGACCACAGCCTGTAGAAAGGAGGACCGCGCTCTGTAGGAGAGGAACCTGCTGGAGGGAGCACCGCGGCCTGTAGGAGGGAGGACCGTGACCTAAAGGGGGAAGGGCTACGGCCTGTGGAAGGGCAAGACCGTGGTCTGAGGGAGGAGGGACACACACACAACGAGCACATGGTGTCCCAAAAGGGGCATTAATTTAAAATGCGTTACAGACATTGGATTGGACTCTGACTTACCTCTGGTTGGTGGTTACTGCCACGCCTTCGTGGTCTTGAAGATCTCTTCAGAACTCACACTGGTAAAACAACTCTCAGATATTGCCATAAGAACATAAGAAAGGAGGAACACTGCAGCAGGCCTTTTGGCTCATACTAGGCAGGTTATTGACAAATCCATCCTACTAACTGAAGGTTAAATGTCTAGGAAAGAGTGCGGATCCTCTAGCTCTTGAGCCAAGCATCGTAGGCGTTGGTTAGTTGAAGAATAAAACACTTGTCCAACATTTTGGGAATCTCTGAGGAAACGTTTCGCCACTAAAGATTCCTATATGTTGTACAAGTGTTATATTCTTCAACTTGCCGGTTATCATGTATTGGTTAGTGCATCGTGTGCTTTGTTGTTTGACCGTGGCCGCTTCTACAGCTTCTTCGCGTCTTCTGAGTCTCAGCGACACTAGAATATCTCGCTCTTTGCCCTGTAAAGGTCTTGCCTCTACCTCATCTCGTGACGTCTAAGGTGAACCATGATCCCACCTTGTCAACAAGTGATGTCATATACTTGTGTAGAGTATTAGGCAGTGATTGACTTTGTAAATGGTCAATCGAAACGTCGTCGCTCCTCTTTATGGCGGTTGTGTGTATTGTTCCAGTCACGGTATTGTGCCTTTGTTACTGTGGTAGTTTCTCGAAACTGTTTTTTGGATTCTCCAATTTTTTAAAAGATGTTGTAGAGGCTAACGTTGTCTTAACGTGCTTCTAAGCCTTTTACTAGTTATTTTAGGAAGCTCATTTTGCTTTAACATATTTCTAGGATTTTGAAAATTATTTCGGGTACCAGCATTATCCTAACGAGACACAGGACTTTTATCTAACTGTTTTTTTCAGTGGGGTTGTATTTTCTTTGTGCGTTAGTGTTTAAGAAATGGGAATCTCGCCAAACCGTGAGAGTAATTAATTGTGCAAGGAGAGCCGGAGACCGATCCGGCGTCCTCGCAATAGTAAGTTTAAAAGATGTGCCAACGAAGCCACAGAGTGCGGAAAAGAATCCTGTGTGGTTACCCACCGACTGTTGCTCAACACTTTACGACTCGACACCACCATCACCACCACCATCCAACATAACAACCACCACCACCATCCAACATAACAACCACCACCAACAACCACCACTACCACTATCACCGCTAATCCCATCAACACCACCACCACTCGCGGATGACAAATCTCTCTCTGCTGGCTACTATACAGTCTGGCCTAAGGCACACTCATACGGGCATATCAACATGAAGGTATGACCAAGCCTCGTAGCTGCCTTTCTTATGCCTCGTAGCTGCCTTTCTTATGCCTCGTAGCTGCCTTTCTTATGCCTCGTAGCTGCCTTTCTCATGCTCTCACTAGACAGCAGCTGCTGCCCTGACCCACGAAACGCAAGAAACCTTGCAACCAAATTGAACTTTATTCGGAGATTCGAACAAGTCAATGACAGGTCTTGGATCTACACAACAGGCCAATTCGAATTTCTGAAAAAAAAAAAAACATTGAATTGATACAGTAGTTTATATCTTAGAAACAAATAGCTGGCTATGTCTGCCCTGTTACAGTGGGAACATAATCTATCTTTGTTTACGTGTTATATCCCGAAAAAATCGGTAGGAAAAAGACAAACGTTAGGAATTAAGGTGAAGCTCTTTGACACAGTCCTGACAGTGACACACAATCCTGACAGTGACACACAATCCTGACAGTGACACACAATCCTGACAGTGACACACAGTCCTGACAGTGACAGTCCTGACATCCTCCCCAACAAGAGAAACACACAGATAGTGGGCAGGTCACCCTTGTGTCACACATACAAACGGGTCACTCTGTAAATCCCGCACATTATGCCACTTTCTTAACGCTCAGTTAAGGGAAGAAGGATTTAAATACCCCTTGAAATACGTCAGATTTTTAAAAGTGGGCGTAAATATCCTTCAGCACCATGTTCACACCACACAAGGTATTTTAATAATGAAAGAAAGACTTAATGCCTTACAATGCTACGTGGTTAAATGATCATTTTACACTTAGAATTGTGGGTACAGCAGTTAGGTATCTTTATTGATGAAACGTTTCGTCTACACAGTAGACTTCTTCAGTCAAATACAGAGGGAACAGTTGTAATGAAATGAAGATGATGTAATCAGTCCATCAACCTTGGAGAAAAAGTATTTGAGGTGGTGAGTCCCTCAGCCTGGAGAAGAGTTCAGCTCCATGGTCTTGGGTCCCTCTTCCAGGACCCAGGAACACATTATCAAGAGTACGTATGTTTGAGAGCCTCTACTGTCGAGCTCAATTCACCTTCCCAGTCTGATTTGGTAAAGGATGAACCTAACACTGGAGGTTCAGTAGAGCCCGACACAAGCTTTGGTTCTGGAACCCCCACACCCCTGGGTTCTTTACGAAAGAAAACGACAGTAGAGGATTTAATGCTCAGCTGCACAACACTGGCCCCTTAAGGGACGTTCCATGATGCTGGTGAGGGGCTCTTGTCTAGGGAATTAGATATATGCTCCAGTCCCCCGAACTGAGCTTGAATACCTTCAATTCCCGTCCCCCCCCACAGGCGCTGTGTAATCCCTACGGGTTTAGCGGTCCCCCTTGATAACAATAATAATAATGCACAACACTGAAGGGTTCAGTATAACACTAGAGGGTTTGATGCAGACTAACCCATCACCAGAAGAGGGTTCAACACTAAATAATTCAACAATGGAAGATTTGCTATGAAAGCCCCCAACACGGGAGGCCTCATGATTAAAGAACTCAGCGCCAGGGGGTTCCTTACAGAAGAACCCAACAGGGAAGAGTTCATTACTAGAGAAGCTCAACACGGGAGAGCTCAGTACTAAAGAACCCAACACGGGATGACGTATTTTTAAATATTCTGGTGTATAGGTAGGACAGGGGGAATGGGTAAAAATGCCTTTTAACTCTATATTATACATGATAATGTAGAAGTTGGCAGTTATCATATATATATATATATATATATATATATATATATATATATATATATATATATATATATATATATATATATATATATAAATACCGTGGACGATAGGTACCCTACGGACGATCTTAGTGCTTCGTTATGTTATTACCACCACCCCTACTTCCTCTACCACCACCACTACCTCTACTACCACCACAACTACCTCCTCTACCACCACCACCACCAAATATCTAGAGGCTACCTGCTAACAGGAACCACCTCTTTCCCCTACCTGAACCATCCCATATACCTTATGAAAGCGTCAGCAGCGCGGAGTGTGATGGTTATTGATGTATCCATATATTATGTTGTATGGGGCCATTACCAGCCTCCGCTGGACCCCTGATAGCCGCGGATGTGCTCAGCCTGGCTGATGTAAATTTCCAAGTAAAGAGTTCCTGGTTCTGAGAGGTACCAAGACCACTCTAACTTTTGAGAGGCACTGGAACCATTCTTAGTTCTGAGAGTCACTGAATCTATTCTTAGTTCTGAGAGTCAATGAAACCATTCTTAGTTCTGAGAGTCACTGGATCTATTCTTAGTTCTGAGAGTCAATGAAACCATTCTTAGTTCTGAGAGTCACTGGAACCATTCTTAGTTCTGAGAGTCACTAAAACCATTCTTAGTTCTGAGAGTCACTGGAACCATTCTTAGTTCTGAGAGTCACTAAAACCATTCTTAGTTCTGAAACTCACTAAAACGATTCTTAGTTCTGAGAGTCGCTAAAACCATTCTCAGATCTAAGAGTTACTGAGACAACTCTAGAATGAGAACCGTTGGAACCACTCTCAGATCTGAGGGTTCTATTCAGCTCCTCACAGACTTTCAGGTCATTTTCTCGTGCGTTCTCCTTCTTTCGTCTCCAGCCTTATTATCTTATTACCCTAACCATCGTCTTTCTTCTGACTTGGCTGTGAAGAAGGTTTTGTCAGATTTGATTTTTTTGGACAATTTGTCGTTTTGAAAGTGCCGCTAGACTTCTAATCTTCCAACATTCATTTCTGGCGTTTCCGATCGCTTCTCTGTTTTCTTCTGACCACTGCTTTCCATAGCCTTCGCATACTCTTGCAATTTTTGTTTGTTTTCCATTTTTCACTTGAGGAATGAGACACCTGTGCAGCATTCTGGGAATCTTTATTGAGGAAATGTTTCTCAATTGTTGGACAAAATGTCTCATTCTTCAGCTTGTCGTTTTGACTGGACGATGGTCACCACTCTCTGCATGTTTTGACTGGACGATGGTCACCACTCTCTGCATGTTTTGACTGGAAGATGGTCACTCTTTGTTCTTATTGATTCCTCTTGTTTGGGACATGATATTCGCTTCCTCCTGGCACTGTCCAGCTTGGTACTATGCCATCTCATTCGTGTGTGTGTGTGTTTTGCTGCAGATGGTCACTCGTAGCTCTCTGGACTGCCGCTCTTCGCTGGTTGTTACTCAGGTCACTCCTCTCTCTCTCCCTGCTCCGAGCCTATGTACCTCTTCTTAAAGTTATGTATGGATCGATGGTTCTTTGTGTGTGTGTATTCACCTGTTGTTGGGTGCAGGTCGATTCTAGCTCCTGCTCCTGTGTGTTTGTTGTTGTGTGTGTGTGTGTGTGTGGGTGTGTGTGTAGCTCTTGTTCGCCTTCTCAGCTGTCTTACTACAAGTCATATTTTCTTCAGTTCTACTCATCTTAAATTTTATGTCCCTTCTTTTGTCTCTGTTACTCACTCTCTCTTGTCTCTTCATCTCTCTCTCTCTTCTCTCTGCTCCTCTCTCTTCTCTCTCTCTCTCTCTCTCTCTCTCTCTCTTCTCTCTCTCTCTCTCTCTCTCTCTCTCTCTTCTCTCTCTCTCTCTCTCTCTCTCTCTCTCTCTCTCTCTCTCTCTCTCTCCTCTCTCTCTCTCTCTCTCCTTTTTAACACATATTTTTGTTTACCTCACTGTCTAAGGAAAATGGTGAAGAGAGGCAGTAGAGAGGGGCGACCAGTGCCTCACCTGACTACCTAACACAGACTTTATGAACCTCTGGCATTTCCTGCGCTGCCACGACGCATTCTGCCGGCGAAATGACAGTTTTGAGTCGTCGTCTGTGTAGCAACCATGATGGCGGGGCCCCCTCTATGCATGGCATGTTGCATGGCAGCAGAGAGACAGGCTATCAACAACAATAACAGCATCAACAACAACAACGAAAGCAGTGTTAGCAAAGACGACGACTACACTAACAAAAACAACAGCAGGAGCAGCAACAGAAGGAGCAGCAACAGAAGGAACAGCAATAGAAGGAACAGCAACAGCAGGAGCAGCAGCAGCAAAAAAAAAAAAACCCAGCATCACCATAATCAATATCACTCTAACATTCTCTCTCTCTCTCTCTCTCAAATTGATAGTGTCATCATCATCATCATCATATCATCATCATCATCATCATCATCATCATCATCATCATCATCATCATCATCATCATCATCATCATCGTCATAATCATCATCATCATCATCATCGTCATTATCATCATCATCATCATTATCATCATCAATTTTACAAAAATATATATTTTTTTCATTAAAAATATAACCAAACAAATTTGGGATCAGCTGTGAGGAACCAAGCAAGTCTGGGATCAGCTGTGAGGAACCAAACAAGTCTGGGATCAGCTGTGAGGAACCAAGCAAGTCTGGGATCAGCTGTGAGGAACCAAACAAGTCTGGGATCAGCTGTGAGGAACCAAGCAAGTCTGGGATCAGCTGTGAGGAACCAAACAAGTCTGGGATCAGCTGTGAGGAACCAAACAAGTCTGGGATCAGCTAAGAGGAACCAAGCAAGTCTGGGATCAGCTGTTGAGAACCAAGCAAGTCTGGGATCAGCTGTGAGGAACCAAACAATTTTGGGATCAGCTGTGAGGAACCAAACAATTTTGGGATCAGCTGTGAGGAACCAAACAATTTTGGGATCAGCTGTGAGGAACCAAACAAGTTTGGCACTAAACGTAAACAATTTATCACTTTGGTATTAAGTCCCAGACTCCTCGAATTAAGAGCCCTTCATAAGCATCAAGGCACCCTCTTTTCCCCCCCCCTTCCTTGAAGGATCGTCTCCATAAAGTGGTAATTGGTCCATTAAAACAGTGAAGATAAAGGCACAATACCGTGACTGGAACAATATACAAATAACCCGCACATGGAAGAGAGGAGCTTAAGACGACGTTTCGGTCCGACTTTGTAAATGGCCCGACTTGGACCGAAACGTCGTCGTAAGCTTTTCTCTCCTATTTGTGGGTTATATATGTACTGTTTATGTCAATAAGGCGAGCACTTTTCTTATGCTCTCTAAATTCAATGAAAATTAGACACATATGCAACCTCTGGGTATCTTTAGTGGGAGTGTACGAGTACATGGAAGTACAAGTGAGTACATGGGAATACACGGGAAAGACAGATAGTAGAGGCCTTTGAAGTCCACACCGAGGCTGTCTGCTGAAAAGAACTGTCTGCTTCTATCTAGGTTAATGACTATCGTGTATATCTAGGTGTCAAACATAACCTTGCCACCCCAAAACTTCCTTTCGCCGTAGAAAATATTTTAGGAGGTGGGATCTTCCCTCTACTTATAAGGAAAACAAAAAGAACGCAGTTCCAACGAAGAACCAACAAACTAGGCAATATATAAGCACCATCAGTTACACAGTCTCTCAAGCAACTGCAGTTACGACAGACATCACTGAAACAACACAACAAGAGTCTCTCCTTATCTTCACAATGAGGACCTGGTAAGAAGCATAACAATATAAAAAATAACTAAATCCGATCATAGTCTAATCGAAGCTCAGATTTACATGCACAGGCGTCCTGATCAACAAAATGCACGTAGCTGTGAAGGTGTCTTCACCAAATACAACTTCAACAACAAGAACATCAACTGGGATCAGGTGAACCATGTCTTAAATGAAACATGTTGGGAAGATATCTTAAATAACATGGATCCAAACCAGTGCTTTGAAAGGATCCATTTCCTGGCAGCTGAAGTATGTTCAAGGCATATTCCCCTAAGAAAGAAGAAGAGAAGAAGTAAACTGGAGAGAGAAAGACGCTCCCTCTACAGAAGACGACGAAGAATCACTGAGCTCCTCAAGAACGCTAGATTATCTAACAGACGAAGGAAGCGCTAACCAGGTAATTGGAAAGTATCGAACTTAAGGAGATTAGAGACAGGAGCTAAAAGCGATTAGTGAAATTGAAAGAAATTCGAAATATTTCTTTTCATATGCCAAAAACAAGGCAAATACCACATCTAGTATTGGGCCCTGCTCAGACAAGATGGGACTTACACAGATGACAACAAAGAAATGAGTGAGGTACTGAAATCTGAATACGATTCTGTGTTTAGCGACCCACTAATCAGTCTAAAGATCGACAATCCAAATAATTTTCCCATGAATGAGCCTCAAAACTAAATCAATGTATGCGAAATTTCCGACATTACCCTAACTCCAATAGACTTTGAGAAAGCCATTGACAACATGCCCATGCACTCATCCCCAGGCCCAGACTCCTGGAACTCTGTGTTCATTAAGAAATGTAAGAAACCCCTTTCACGGGCCCTAAGTATACTATGGAAAGGAGCATAGACACAGGTGAGATTCCATAGTCACTAAAAACAACGGATATAACCCCACTCCATAAAGGTGGCAGCAAAGCAATAGCTAAGAACTATAGACCAAGAGCTTTAACGTCACACATCATAAAAATCTTTGAAAGAGTTCTGAGAAGCATGATTATAAACCACTTGGATTCCTAAAATCTGCACAATCCAGGGCAACATGGGTTCAGAGCAGGTCGCTCCTGCCTCTCGCAACTACTGGACCACTATGATATGGTCTTGGATGCACTGGAAGAAAAACAGAATGCAGATGTAATATACACAGACTTTGCAAAAGCCTTTGACAAGTGCGATCATGGTGTAATAGCACACAAAATACGTGCTAAAGGAAAAACTGGCAAAGTAGGTAGATGGATCTTCAACTATTTAACCAATCGAACACAAAGAGAAGTGGTCAACAGAGTTAAATCGGAAGCTGCCATAGTGAAGAGCTCTGTTTCACAAGGCACAGTACTCGCCCCTATCCTGTTCCTCCTCCTCATATCTGACACAGAGATGTAAACCATAGCACCGTGTCATCCTTTGCAGACGATACTAGGATCTGCATGAGAGTGTCATCCATTGAGGACACGGCAAATCTCCAAGAAGATATAAACCAAGTTTTCCAATAGGCAACAGAGAACAACATGATATTCAATGAAGACAAGTTCAAACTACTCAGTTATGGAAAACTGGAGGAAATAACAGCTAGAAATGAGTATACAACAAACTCTAATCACACAATAGAGCGGAAAAGTAATGTGAAGGACCTGGGAGTGGTAATGTCTGAGGATCTCACCTTCAAGGATCACAACAGTGCCACGATCACAACTGCAAAGAAAATGATAGGATGAACTTTTGCAAATCACTTGTTCTCTCTAGGCTGGAATACTGCTGTACATTAACATCTCCGTTCAAAGCAGGTGAAATTGCAGAGTGTACAGAGAACATTTACTGCACATATAAGTTCCATCAAACACCTTAACTACTGGGAACGCTTGGAAGCACTTGACCTGTACTCGCTGGAACGCAGGCGAGAAAGATATATTACAATCTACACTTGGAAAATCCTAGAAGGAATGGTCCCTAATCTTCAAACAGAAATCGCTCCCTACAAAAGTAAAAGACTTGGCAGGCGGTGCAAAATACCCCCAATGAAAAGTTGGGGCGCCATTGGTACACTAAGAGAAAACATAATAAGTGTCCGGGGCCCAAGACTGTTCAACAGCCTCCCACCATGCATGAAGGGAATTACCAACAGGCCCCTGGCTGCCTTCAAGAGTGAGCTGGATAGATACTTAAAGTCAGTGCCTTATCAGCCGGGCTGTGATTCGTATGTTGGACTACGTGCGGCCAGTAGTAACAGCCAGGTTGATCAGGCCCTGATCCAACGGGAGGCCTGTTCGTGGACCGGGCCGCGGGGGCGTTGATCCCCGGAATACCCTCCAGGTAGACTCCAGGTTGACTCCTGGTAGGTAGACATCCCAACTTGTGTAATCATCAGGAGGATAAGGAACCTCCAAGCAAATTGGAGGTGTCCTGAAGAGGAAAAGGATGTCCAGGTGTACGAGTCAAGGTTAAGGATGTAGAAGGTCGCCGGTTAACATAAGAACATAATCTTCAATTTGATGAGACAGTTTTGCAACATGTGGGTAACTGTATCCTGGAAAGTTTCGCCACGGTGGCTTCTTCAGTCTAATTCAGAAAAAGGTGGAATAAGAGGAGGAGTTTGAGGTAATCAGTCCATTCATCAACGTGTCGGTTTTGTAAACCCTTTATTCACATAATCTTCAACTTGTGGGTATTTTATATAATTTCCAACATGAAAACATAAGAATGGAGGAACACTGCAGCAGGCCTACTGGCCCATACAAGGCAAGTCCCTATCAAAACCAACCTACCCAAAGCTACCCAAGAATTTGCTTCGGTACTTCAGGTACTGAAGAGAGCGAGAGGCGCAGGAAATGGAACAGACACCAGCAGCACCAGAGAACTGCTGAACCGTCAATGTCCTAAAGACGGCCTCTATAATCGACCCAAGAATGTCCATCCTATTATGATAATTTTTATGACCCTCGCCAGATTAGTGGACGTGGATAATCTTTCTCAGCCGAGATCTTCACACAGTTTTCAGATCTCTCCTTTGATGACGGAAGGTAGAGTCTTGATTGCTTATAAGATGAGCATAAGTTTTGTAACCCCTGAAGACTGTGGTATGTCATTGCCCACCGGGCACCATGAATTTTTCACATACCCACCACCGGAGACCATGATTTTCCCTCGTATACTTACTGGGAATGGTTCAGAAAAACACGTAAGCAAACACTAGGGACATATTGCCTTCTTACTGGGAATGATTCAGAAAAACACGTAAGCAAACACTAGGGACATATTGCCTTCTTGTCCTCATCCCAATATGCATCTTAGTCATCAACATGGCAACATCTTACACCCATTAAATCTTCAATTCTTCATGAAATTCTACAACAAATTTTTCTTTTTGCAAAATTATAAAAATGAGCGTTTTTATATATGCAGACATGTGGATAGATAAATATATTGTTAGAGAGAGAGAGAGAGAGAGAGAGAGAGAGAGAGAGAGAGAGAGAGAGAGAGAGAGAGAGAGAGAGAGAGAGAGAGAGAGGTGAGTATATCTTGTGACTGAAGAATTTATTTTGAAGATCAATAAAAAATAGGGAATAAAAAATGCAAATATCACGTTTTTATTGTTCAGATTTAAGTAAAACATCCATACATTCACGCACGCTTACACACACACACACAGACACACACACACACACACACACACACACACACAACTAGATGAGTACACACAGACTAAGAAATAGTATAGCTTTATGCAAACGAGAGATTTGATACCTTCATTTTAGCAATTCTTGGAATACATTTACAGACTATGTGTGTGTGTGTGTGTGTGTTGTGTGTGTGTGTGTGTGTGTGTATGTGTGTGTGTGTGTGTGTGTAAGTGTGTGTGTGTAAGTCAGCTGATAAAGGTGTGTGAGTCAGCTGATAAAAGTGATGCAGACATGATGTGACCTCCACTCGGGTGGAGGTCACATCATGTCTGCCCCCTCGACTCATGACGATGAGTCTCGACCATCCCTCCATGCCAGAAATTTTCCCAGCAATAATAATAATTTGCGTGCATGGGTTGCGTGGAGTCGTGTAACACAGGTCAGCAGGGGTGGAGGTACTGGCTAGCGTCAAGTCACTCCCTGGTATGCCTAGCGGTTCACTCACATTTCCTGGTCAATGGTTTCACACATCTGCTATGTAACAGACACTGTCACAAATCATATAAACGGGAAATGCGCAATATCATGAAAGCAGGAACTTGTAAACTATGGATCGAACCGCCGACCACACTAACTCGGGGCCACAACATTACACCAGCTGTATATAACCTGAATTCTGACTTGTTCTTAGACGCGGAAATGTGAAAGACGAAGCTAATACACATATAACAGTGTTTATCACCGAGGCAAACGACACTAAAGTTTGCATGAAAGTAGCAGAGATCGTGGAGGAAAGACACCTCCAAGCAACTACAGTCCTGGTCTCCCAGTGGGTCACACAAACCTTATAAAATACGACAACAACAAACACACATGAAGCTGCAGAACAAGCTTGAACTGGGACTGTTTCACTGTACGTAGAGCTTGATTAAGTCTCAAGTTTGTGCAGCTTATATCTTTATCTTCATACTTGTTGACAATACACTATTTTATCTAGTAAAATACTCAATAAAATGTGAAATTGCACCTGGTGAAGATGCTTGTCAAGTTTCCTCTTGAAGACCCCTACATTTGTCCCAGCAGTGTCTCTAACATCTTCTGGTAAGACGTCTTGGGCCACGGATGTTGATGCAATGTTTCCTTATTGTTCCCACTGCGCCCCTGCTTTTCACTGAGAGGCGACTCATAAACAAGACTTTTCAATCGGCTGTCTTCATATAAAAGGAGAATTTAAGAGGGACCTTGAAAAGTTCCCTCTAACAGTTTCTGATCAGCCTGGCTGTGGTGCTAACGTCAGACAGCATGCCGCCAGCAGAAATAGTTTGACAGACAAGATTCTCAGTCAGAAGGCCTAGTTTGATATCAAACCGGAAGGCTTAGCGACAAGGAAATAAATTTTGCTGTGGGGTTGAAGAGTCATGAGTCAGCCAGTCATGAGTCAGCGAGTCGTCACATGACTAGAACCAGAGGCAGGAGATATCTTCCCAATCCTCTTGACGAACAGAACTCCCCGGATAGGCTTCCGGAACTACCAACCAGAAGGCCAGATCTGAAGCCGAGCCGTGGTTAGGTAAGGTTTGTCAGGAAACAGGACAAGTGTTTCCTGACGTGGGTCTTAGTCATGTGATAACCCGCAGCTGGAGCTTTTGGTCATCTGACCGAGGCCTTCAGCTGGCTTACCCCTCCACCCCTATAAAAATGATGGTTATGATTATGGCGATTTCAAGCCGTGGGGGCGATGGCTCCCTGAAGACTCGTCAAGTAGACGCTAGAGCAGGACGAGAGGTAGGTAAGAGTGAGTGGTTCTCACACCTGCCGTGTGAGCTGGCACGAGCCAGGGTCACAGGCGTGATGCCTGCTAGCGTCCAACCAACACCACTCCTTAATATACACAATGCAATATGTACACACACACGAACACGCACACACACATGGTAGACAGAGACAGGATGTTCCAGAGATGGGACACAGCAACAAGGGGTCACAATTGGAAGTTGAAGACTCAGATGAATCACAGGGATGTTAGGAAGTATTTCTTCAGTCACAGAGTTGTCAGGAAGTGTCTGGAGAGTGATGTGGAGGCAGGATCTGTACATAGCTTTAAGAAGAAGTATGATAAAGCTCATGGAGCAGGGAGAGAGTGGACCTAGTAGCAACCAGTGAAGAGGCGGGACCAGGAGCTATGACTCAACCTCTGCAACCACAATTAGGTGAGTACACACACACACAGTGAGAATAACTTTATATCTACATTTTTCTAAATCTTACATATCCTAAATCATTCACAATACTGAAACAATCATAACAAAAGAATTTACTATAAAGATAAACAAAAGAAAAGTAATGATTTTAAGAATTCTGGGTTATTTTTTTTCCAAAATATTCACAATAGTTTCTCAAAAAAAATGGTCTTCCAAATTTAATTTAATATCATCAGACTTTATTATTATAATCATTATCGGCAGTAAGCCACTTAGATCAATCATACAGATGCTACATACAACACGTATGACAGTTGTCTAGGGAAGAACACGTCCTAGCGTGTACGTACGAGCGTGTCTAGTGAAAACGTCCTTGCGTGTAAGTACGAGCGTGTCTAGTGAAAACGTCCTTGCGTGTACGTACGAGCGTGTCTAGTGAAAACGTCCTTGCGTGTACGTACGAGCGTGTCTAGTGAAAACGTCCTTGCGTGTACGTACGAGCGTGTCTAGTGAAAACGTCCTTGCGTGTACGTACGAGCGTGTCTGGTGAACACGTCCTCGCGTGTACGTGCTTGCTGCTACATCTTCTACTTCTTGTAGCCGAACATTTTGTGCCGAATGTTATGTTCAATGACCTCTTGCAACACACTCTTCCTCCTGTGCAAACCTAAGTGATACCCACTGTACCTCATGCACACATCCATCCATACATCCATCCATACATCCATCCATACATACATACATCCATACATACATACATACATACATACATACATACATACATACATACATACATACATACATACATACATACATACATACATACATACATACACACGCAAGATATCAAAATTGCAGTAGACAAAAATGGGATTTAGAAGTAGACGGGATACTTTTCTGGAACAGCAACACCATATTACGCATCTTGGTACATTGGAACGCTTCGGTAACTTCTTTGCCGTACAATTGTTTAACATAACCTACTTCCATTACTGGGTCACGTTCACCATTGCATCCGCTATTATTTTTTAACTGTTAAGTGATAGCCAGTGCCCCTTCTCCTGTGTCTGTTCTAAGCAGGGGAGTGATGGACTTGCCTCGCATGGGTCAGTAGGCCTGCTGCAGCGTTCCTTTTTTCTTATGTTCTTATGTCAGCAGGAATAAACTAGATAGCTAGAGAGATGGTACCAAGAGGTATATACCAAAAAAGAAGTGGGTATCAAGAGAAAGGAACGTCGAGAAATAGATATAGTGGGACATAAGCTTCAAGAAATAATTATCAAAAGATATGCACACACAAGAAAGAGAGAAGCAGGTCAAGCTGGGCACCGGCAAGCAGGAACCAAGACAGAGTGGCACACGGAGGATACCTGCAGCCGTCACCAGCGCCAGGCACGACAAGTGAAATTATATTTACGATCTGAGCACAGAGCTCTAGCCGACGGCACTGATGGAACACAGTGTTCCACGGTGAGTAGCGATGACGCGTTGAACATGGCCACGTATTTCATAATATATCTGTGGTGTTCGTTGACGTGGGGATAACTTATCCGGGGCCGTTATCGCGTATTACAAATACGATCAACGTATTTGTTTGTTCTAAACAGAGGACACAGAGAGAGAGAGAGAGAGGGAGAGAGAGAGAGAGAGAGAGTACAATGGTAAGTCGGGATGAGAACTTTTAAAATCCACGTGGAGGCTAGTTGCTGGGAAGAACTATCCTATACCTTGCTCAACTTACTGTTATTGTTCCTACGGTAAGTACTCTGCTACCGCCAGGGATACACAAACACACACACCTCTCAGTGTACATAACCTTGACGAATGTGGGAACATACAGACAATTATAGCATATGGAGCTTTTAATTCACAGCGTTTCGCTCATCTGTGATCTTTTCCGAATTCATGACTTGAAATGCTCTGCAACATCCTCAGTCTGCTAATGTAAGTCATTATATAAATGATATTATTATTATTATTATTATTATTATTATTATTATTATTATTATTATTATTGCTATTATTATTATTATTATTATTATTATTATTATTATTATTATTATTATTATTATTATTATTATTATTATTATTATTATTATTGTTGTTGATTATTATTATTATTATTATTATTATTATTATTATTATTATTATTATTATTATTATTATTATTATTATTATTCTCACGGAAAAGCGCTAATCCCGTGGGGGTCACTGCTGCATGGTGGCCATTACTGCATGGTAGTCGTCACTGCACTGCTGGATCTGACCATTGTTTGGTGGTCGTTATAGCAAGACATTCATAACACCTTTATCTCTGTTTGTCTGTCTCTCTCTCTGTATCTGTCTGTCTGTCTGTCTGTCTGTCTGTCTGTCTGTCTGTCTCTCTCTCTCTCTCTCTCTCTCTCTCTCTCTGTCTCTCTCTCTCTCTCTGTCTCTCTCTCTCTCTCTTCTCTCTCTCTCTCTCTCTCTCTCTCTCTCTCTCTCTCTCTCTCTCTCTCTCTCTCTCTCTCTCTCTCTCTCTCTCTCTCTCTCTCTCTCTCACTCTCTTGTTTATGCCTCTGCCAGTGTATACCAAGCGTGTAATCTGCATACAGCTCTAGTTAGTATACAAGAGACAGCATACCCAGTACTCTTCATAACAGTTAAGTCACCTCAATTATCCAAGATGCGGATGACAAGCGTGGAGGACTAGCGTGGAGGACTAGCGTGGAGGACTAGCGTGGAGGACTAGCGTGGAGGACAAGCGTAGAGGACTAGCGTGGAGGACTAGCGTGGATAACTAGAGTGGAGGATTAGAGTGGAGGACTAGCATGGAGGACTAGCGTGGAGGATTAGAGTGGAGGATTAGAGTAGAGGATTAGAGTGGAGAACTAAAGTGGAGGACTAAAGTGGAGAACTAAAGTGGAGGACTAGAGTGGAGGATTAGCGTGGAAGAATTGCATGAGGAGTAGATACGAAGGAATTAGCCTTAGGTCCACCAGCTCCTGATCAGGTACGCTTCCTGCCCTGCCCAATGTCCTGGGTATCCTTCCTGCTCTGCCCAGTGTCTTGGGTATCTTTACTGCTCTTCCCCAGCGTTTTGGGTATCCTTCCTGCCCTGCCCAAGCATCCTGGGTATCCTCGCTACTTAACTAGCCCTTCTCCAGCGTTCTGGGTATCCTTGCTGCCCGTCCTGCCTTGCTCTAGCGTTATGGGTATCCTTCTTAACTAGCCCTTCTCCAGTATTGTGGGTATCCTTCCTGCCCTGCCCAGACTTCTGGGTATCCTTCCTGCCCTGCCCCAGTGTTGTGGGTATCCTTCCTGCCCTGCCAAGCGTTCTGTGTATCTTTCCTGCCCTGATCAAGCGTCCTAGGTATCCTTCTTGCTTGCCCTGCCTTGTTCCAGCAGCCTAGGTATCCTTGCCACTCGACTAGCCCTACTCCAGCGTCCTAGGCATCCTTCACGGACGTATGTTAATGCAACTTACTGTATGCTCGTCATCCGGCCGAGTTATTAGCAGGATCTTGGTAATTATCAGAGTGCAATTATCATGCGGAGTTCCATCTGGCGCTCTCACTCAAACCTTTGTATCATCCGAGGGTCGAGAGGCTTCATTCTTGCCGTCCCAGCCCTTACACCTGCTGCTGTCAGTCAACATGAGAGTGAATAAATCACTGGTGATGATAATGAGACTGAGTCACTGATCATGATAATGAGACTGACTGAGTCACTGATCATGATAAATGAGTGAATGAGTCACTGGTGATGAGAAACGAGAGTAAATAAGTCGTGTTGTAAGCTAGAGGTCTGGAAACCTCAACAAACTGGAAAATAAATATTACAAGCAGTGTGGAAAAGTTGCGCTTGGAGGATAAGCTTTTGCATGTCCGTAATGGGAAATACATAAGCATATCTAGGCAGAGAACCCAAGAAGAGATGTAGAGGGCCATCCGTTATCTCAGGTCACGAAGGTCATGAAGGTCCCACCAGTTACAAGCTTCTCTATTTCTGAACGATGGTGTCTGGTGTGAATCAGGCGCAGATTCAAGACATTTTCTCCCGTTTTTGTCTTTTAAAAATTACTAGCTTAGCTCTTGACCGGTGGTTTATGTAAGTGTTTTCGGTGTTTGTAAGACAGGTGTACGTGTACGTACCGTCAGGTTCTTGATTGTCTCGCCAATACATATTTTGCCACAGTTGCTGCATTAAATGAAGTAAATCCCCGATACTGACCAGTTCTTCAGCCTGGAGGTGTTCAAGCCGATTCTGGTGAGGTCTTTAACGGTGATTGAGGTAATAGGGAGGTCTTCTTGTTGGTTTCTTGAGCAAGTTGGAAGAGTTACCGGGATCTCTGGAGGCAAGAAAAGTTATAAATATGCAGTGGAAAACAGACACGAAATCAATGTCAATAAAGACTCCTACTACGCTGTATTTGAGTCTCTGATACCATCCTATCGTTATGTTATGCAGTTTCTATGCTGCTTTAAGTGGCTTTATTACTAAATGAGTTGACATGAGAGTGAATGAGTCAATATGAAAGTGAATGAGTCGCTCTTAAAGAGAAATGAGAGAGAATGAGTCACTGACGATGAGAAACAGTGACCGACCTGTTTCCTCTCTTGAATTATTCTTGCGGGGTAACACTGAAGGTGTCGAAGGAACGACAGACAGCACAGTTACACTGACTATCCCAGCCTTACACTCCAACATGTCGCTTACTGTCACTGTGTCTCATTAAAATAATGCCGGCAGGTAAAAGGTGATCTACATAGTTATTTGAACATAGTGTCTATTAAATAACCTCAGATACGGATCCAGGTACCTTGCCGTCCACTTTACTAATGAAAAGACACGTTGCAGAAGCTTTTATTGAGAAAACGTTCTAATAAAAGCCTGTTCTATAACATGTGACTTTTCTTCACAACTACAGATATTATTATATTTTAAGATGAAGTTATCTTTAAACTGCATTGAGAGTGATACATGAGATTTTAATTACATTGCTTGCATCAATTCTTCAAACGTCAACACCAGATACGGTATCTTGATATATTGATTCTGGGTTTTATTATTGTTTCTTGCAGCCTGCATGGATTCAGTCTCGCGTGACTCATTATAACCTACCTAAGCTCATCATGCTGGAGTGGTGATAATAAACAAGAGAGGAGAAGACAGAACAAAACAGCCAGAGAAGTACAGAGGTGGGGGCAGAGAGGAGATAATTTACTTGCTGAGAGACTCTGTTGACATTGTGGGGAGGGTTCGGACAGTGTGGTATGTGCAAACCAAGACGGCTGTTGTGATCCTAATCTTGACAATGAATCATTACTATCGACACTACTGCGGCTGTGTGCATGATTGTTCGGGAGAGGGAGGTGATGTTTGTTCTAGCGTGTGGTGTGTGGCAGGACTGACTTGTGGGGGAGGGGAAGGGGTTGAAGGGGGCTCTGTTTGCCACAACCGCAGCCAGCGCCACCCCCTTCTTTCCTCCCTCCAATTCTTGTGCCCTTCACGGAGTACACTACAGCCAGATTTTATGTTAATTCACCACTTAGGGACGTTATATACGCTACGCTGTTTGTACCGCTCGTTCTGTGGGCCGGATTATAATGGCGTACTCATTATTTCCATGCGAGTGTTTCTTCCGTGCGGTGAACGCTGGGGCGTACGAGGCGGTGGTGCACACTACCTTCTTGCTACAGCACCCACACGTGGTGTCAAGGGCCTCACGCTGTGCACTCAGGAGGACACCACACTGTTTTTCATAGCTGCATCCAGCCCAGGTGGCAGCTTCGGTTCAGAACTCAAGAACCCAGGTTCACTCCTCACAGGATACAGACAATCTGACACTTTCCTTTACACCTGCTGAGTATTCACTTGGCAGTAAACATGTACACCTAGGTGCTGGTCGACTGTTACGAGTGGCATTCTGGGTGACGATAATATTATTCAGACATGGCTGGGTCTTCAAACGAGCCGAGGCAACACACATGTCCTATCCTTTATGACATTTTATTTCTAAGACGTTTCGTCCACCAGGGACGAAATAAGCTGATAAAGTCACTAGTGGATGAAACGTTTTCACAACGGAATGTCATTAATAACAAAAAGCCACAATACCGTGACTGGAACAATACACAAATAACCCTCACATAGGATAAAGAAACTTATAACGATATTTCGGACCGACTTGGCCCATATGCGAGTTATCATTCTATGAAATGCCATATGAAGTGTCATATTTACATACTGCCGGTATACTCTACCATTGTATTAGCAAACTCAACCATATAAAGAAATATTAATAAGCCTATGGTAATGAATTTTGCTTGACTCGTCCTCATAACCCACTGTCTCCAGTATTATCTCAGTGAATTGCTTCTCTCACAGTCATTTAAGACTTCTACCAACTAAGAACGATGCATTCTCGTTCTCCAGTTCGCCACACTATCGCCCTGGCACTATCTCTTCTACTCATAACCTTCCTCTCACCAGTCTATTCTTCCCCTATCCCCACTTCCCCGCTCACCTCACAAGGGTCTTACCTAAACTTTCTTGTCTTGTCTTATAGGACGTCAAACGTGTCATTTTTTGTCTTATAATAAGTCAGATGTATCATTTTTTGTCTTATATGAAGTCAGACGTGTCATTTTTTGTCTTATAGGACGTCAAACGTGTCATTTTTTGTCTTATAGGACGTCAATTGTGTCATTTTGTGTCTTATAGGACGTCAAACTTGTCATTTTTTGTCTTATAGGACGTCAAACGTGTCATTTTGTGTCTTATAGGACGTCAAACTTGTCATTTTGTGTCTTATAGGACGTCAAACTTGTCATTTTTTCTTATAGAACGTCAAACGTATCATTTTTTTTCTTAAAGGACGTCAAACGTGTCATTTTTTGTCTTATAGGACGTCAAACGTATCATTTTTTTACTTATAGGACGTCAAACGTGTCATTTTTTGTCTTATAGGACGTCAAACGTGTCATTTTTTGTCTTATAGGACGTCAAACGTGTCATTTTTTGTCTTATAGAACGTCAAACGTGTCATTTTTTGTCTTATAAGACGTCAAACGTGTCATTTTGTGTCTTATAGGATGTCAAACGTGTCATTTTTGTCTTAAGGATGTCAAACGTGTCATTTTTTGTCTTATAGGACGTCAAACGTGTCATTTTTTGTCTTATAGGACGTCAAACGTGTCATTTTTTGTCTTATAGGACGTCAAACGTGTCATTTTTTGTCTTATAGGACGTCAAACGTGTCATTTTTTGTCTTATAGGACGTCAAACGTGTCATTTTTGTCTTAAGGACGTCAAACGTGTCATTTTTTTATAGACGTCAAACTTAATTTTACTTATAGGACGTCAAACGTGTCATTTGTTTGTCTTATAGGACGTCAAACGTGTCATTTTTGTCTTATAGGACGTCAAACATGTCATTTTTGTCTTATAGGACGTCAAACGTGTCATTTTTTGTCTTATAGGACGTCAAACGTGTCATTTTTGTCTTATAGGACGTCAAACGTGTCATTTTTGTCTTAAAAGATGTCAAACGTGTCATTTTTTGTCTTATATGACGTCAAACGTGTCATTTGGTTTCTTATAGGACGTCAAACGTGTCATTTTTGTCTTATAGGACGTCAAACGTGTCATTTTTGTCTTATAGGACGTCAAACGTGTCATTTTTTGTCTTATAGGACGTCAAACGTGTCATTTTTTGTCTTAAAGGACGTCAAACGTGTCATTTTTTGTCTTATAGGACGTCAAACGTGTCATTTTTTTACTTATAGGACGTCAAACGTGTCATTTTTTTTGTCTTATAGGACGTCAAACGTGTCATTTTTTGTCTTATAGGACGTCAAACATGTCATTTTTTTGTCTTATAGGACGTCAAACGTGTCATTTTTTGTCTTATAGGACGTCAAACGTTTCATTTTTTGTCTTATAGGACGTCAAACGTGTAATTTTTTGTCTTATAGGACGTCAAACGTGTCATTTTTTGTCTTAAAGGATGTCAAACGTGTCATTTTTTGTCTTATAGGACGTCAAACATGTCATTTTTTGTCTTAAAGGACGTCAAACGTGTCATTTTTTGTCTTAAAGGACGTCAAACGTGTCATTTTTTGTCTTAAAGGACGTCAAACGTGTCATTTTTTGTACGTATTAGATATACTACGCAGGGGCGTCTGTTCAGGTGCAACGTTAACTTAGCTGTTTATAACTGTGAAGAAGACAGCTTGGAAGCTGATCAGGCACCTGAGAGAAAGTAGGTTAGGTTAGGTGAGATTCGTGAGGAAGTAAGTGTTTCCTGACGCGGGTCTTAGTCATATGGTGACCCATTGATGGAAGTTTTGGTCGTCTGACCGAGACCTTGAGGGTAGCCCCATCTCCTAGAGGCGAGACTCCTTTTACCCGCATCATTTATTTGAAGAAAGATGAGAGTGTACTCGAGAAAATGTCGAAGAGTTGTGTAAAATAGATCCTGTGTGTATGTGTGTGTGGGTGGGCGTGCGCGTGTTAGGCTCACTATCTGAAATGCGTTGTAGTCTCTCGCTTACGAGACGGCGTACTGTATGAATAATAATAATAATAATTATTATTATTATTATTATTATTAGTGTTATTACAGTGATTAAACGCTAAACCAGTAAGAGTCACGTAGCACCAGTTCCTCTGAGCAAGAGCTCGTTGCAAACATAAATGTACTTCCTGTACTAACAAGTACCACCAGCAGGTCGTAACTTCAGAGCTTCCAGGCGCTGTGTGGCCCTTATGGATTTAGTGCTCCATGATTTCGAGGTTCACATTGGTAGAATCTCTCTGTCGTGAGTACGACATTGACGTTCCCTCGGTCGTGTTTGCTTCATTACGGACTGGCTGGTCGTACATCAGTCCGTGGGTCTGGAAGAGTCGCACCTCCGTTGCACATGGCTTGTCGTGTCTCCGTCAACATCGCCTGGGTGGTCGTACCTTTGACCAGTCGTGGCTGGATGCCCCGTGGGTGGGTAGGTGACCCAGAGTGAAGTGTGGGTATTCAATCTTGCGAACGAGTGTAGCGTGTGGCAGGCTCAGAGGACCATCCCTTACGACCAACTAACAGCTGAAAGATCTTCACTAAGTGCGTCCCGCTGGAAGTAAATCGCATCCAGCACTCGAACGGCCATTCACCTGCCACACAAACACTGCTCTGTGTATGTTGCTATTGTGGGAGAGGGCCCCTCTTGTCTATTTAGTGAGGTCCCATCCAGGTTACCGAGAGCCAGGCCCTGAATTTATGCCCTCAAATATATTTAGTCAGAATTCCTCCGAGCGGAGCCTGTATAAAACATCATAATGAGAACAAACATTCTTGGGCAAGTAAATCATGACCGGCTTGGCTGCCTGTTTTTCTTATATATTTTCCTTGCAAATTATCAAAACTTTTGATATTATTTAAGGGCAACGAGACCCAGGCAGGGAGAGTAGACTTTCCGTCTCGCTATCAGTATACAGAGGAATGAGTCTTCACTCTTTCTTGTGATGAATGACCCACACTGGTCTAGCACTACACATTAATACAATAATAATAATAATAAAAATAATAATAATAATAATAATAATAATAATAATAATAATAATAATAATAATAATAATAATAATAATAATAATAATATGCTGTCAATATATATATACCACCGAAGCGGGGTGGCCGAAAAGAAAAAACGAAAGTTTCTCCTTTTACATTTAGTAATATCTACAGGAGAAGGGGTTACTAGCCCCTTGCTCCCGGCATTTTAGTCGCCTCTTACGACATGCATGGCTTACGGAGGAAGAATTCTGTTCCACTTCCCCATGGAGATAAGAGGAAACAAGAACAAGAACTAGTAAGAAAATAGAAGAAAACCCAGAGGGGTGTGTATATATATGCTTGTACATGAATGTGTAGTGTGACCTAAGTGTAAGTAGAAGTAACAAGACGTACCTGAAATCTTGCATGTTTATGAGACAGAAAAAAGACACCAGCAATCCTACCATCATGTAAAACAAATACAGGCTTTCGTTTTACACTCACTTGGCAGGAAGGTAGTACCTCCCTGGGCGGCTGCTGTCTACCAACCTACTACCTAGGATATAATATATATATATATATATATATATATATATATATATATATATATATATATATATATATATATATATATATATATATATATATATTTTCAGAATTCATAAACCATCCTCATTTCATTCAAATTGGCTTTCTTAACTACACCTGAATTTGAGAAGTGTGTTGCCAGTGACAGACGAAGCTGGCCTCTCATACCAGCTCAGATCATCATAAAGCCTGATGGACTTTATGATGATCTGACCTGTACCTTGCTTGACCTGCCTTGCCCTGATTATTGCCGCGTATTCACGGTAAAACTAATGCAAGGATGCAGACTCCTACAGCGGTACAAACCATAAATCATATAAAAAAGATACCTGGAGGATATGCCTGGAGGGTGTTCCGGGGGCCAACTCCCCCGAGGTCCGGTCCATGACCGGGATACTTCTTAACTGGACAGAACATAAACAAAGGTACTTGGTATAACTCGATATATACCGATAGAATCTACAACGAGTAACTGAAGACTGGCCAACTGTTAGACATCTAGAATAGGGATACCATTCTCATGTTCCATTAGGTTGTCCCAATGTTCACGCAAGAGAGGAGTCTGGAGACACTGATTCATAGACTGGTGTCACTGACAGGTATTATCCAACGTATTGAAAAAAAAATGTAAGCCTGATGGTACACCTGAAAATGATATTTATCAGAAAAGAAAAAAAAACAGTCTGAATTCAAGAAGGACAAAAATCTTTTCTCATTTACCTTCAGGGTACCACTGCATTCCGTGTGAGGGATGCAATATACTTTATACAAGTGAGAAAGGGAAATGACCTCCAGACTCGTGTGCGAGAACAGCTGTATGCTTACGGAATAGACGCCAGCGAATTCAGCTCACACAGTGTCCATGGGTCGATCCCCGGTACGGGTGGAAACATTAGGGAAGTGTTTCCTTACACCTGCTGTCCCTGTTTACCTAGCAGCAAGTAGGTACCTGGGTTTTAGCCGACTGGTGCTGGTGGCAAGACAATTTTAGCCTGAGCTATGGAGCAGAACCACAGTTGCATCACCAGGAGGACAAAACTAAACACAAAATTCTGGAAGCAGCCACCATTTTCTTTTATCTGAATCTAACGAACAAAAATAAGGAAGTGTACACACTGGCAGGTTCCATCACTCATATTGTACGTGGTGTACATAAGAACAAACTTTTTCTATGGGATAGACCCAGATCCTTCTTCCGCCCTATCCTTCGCACAACTGCACTTAATATGCATGTTGTTTGACCTTTCTCTCTCTCTCTCTCTCTCTCTCTCTCTCTCTCTCTCTCTCTCTCTCTCTCTCTCTCTCTCTCTCTCTCTCTCTCTCTCTCTCTCTCTCTCTCTCTCTCTCTCTCTCTCTCTCTCTCTCTCTCTCTCTCTCTCTCTCTCTCCATGTTCTCACTTGTTTCCTGACCTGTGACCTCTCCGGGCCTGACCTCAGGGTGAAATAAAACCTACCAGGAAGCCACGACCTGGGTAGTGGTGCGGGTGGGAAGCGGTCTGAGTACTGGTGAAGGCAGTAGTGGTGAAGGTGGTAGTGGTACAGGTGGTAGTGGTGAAGGTGGTAGTGGTGCAGGTGGTAGTGGTGCAGGTGGTAGTGGTGCAGGTGGTAGTGGTGCAGGTGGTAGTGGTGCAGGTGGTAGTGGTGCAGGTGGTAGTGGTGCAGGTGGTAGTGGTGAAGGTGGTAGTGGTGCAGGTGGTAGTGGTGCAGGTGGTAGTGGTGCAGGTGGTAGTGGTGCAGGTGATAGTGGTGCAGGTGGTAGTGGTGCAGGTGGTAGTGGTGCCGGGAACACACGTTTGATGAAAGCATTATCATAAAATGTGGTGCATTATGAACTCGTAAATCTACCAACTGCACCTTAATCCTGACCACCACACCTACCTCCACACCACACACTGCACCTCACCACCACACACTACAATACACTCACCCACCACCACCACTACAATACAACCACCCACCACCCACTACAATACACCTCACCCACCACCACCACTACAATACACCCACCACCACCACCACCACTACAATACACCTCACCCACCACCACCACCACTACAATACACCTCACCCACCACCACCACTACAATACACCCACTACCCCTCACCCACCACCACCACTACAATACACCTCACCCACCACCACCACTACAATACACTCACCCACCACCACCACTACAACTACCCACCACCACCACACAATACACCTCCCCCACCACCACCACTACAATACACCTCACCCACCACCACCCCCCTACAATACACCTCACCCACCACCACCACTACAATACACCTCACCCACCACCACCACTCAATACACTCACCCACCACCACCACTACAATACACCTCACCCACCACCACCACTACAATACACCTCACCCACCACCACCACTACAATACACCTCACCCACCACCACCACTACAATACACCTCACCCACCACCACCACTACAATACACCTCACCCACCACCACCACTGAAATACACCTCACCCACCACCACCACTACAATACAACTCACCACCACCACCACTACAATACACCTCACCCATCACCACCACTACTAATACACCTCACCCACCACCACCACTGAAATACACCTCACCCACCACCACCACTACAATACACCTCACCCACCACCACCACTACAATACACCTCACCCACCACCACCACTGCAATACACCTCACCCACCACCACCACTACAATACACCTCACCCACCACCACCACTACATATACCTCACCCACTACCACCACCACTACAATACACCTCACCCACCACCACACTACAATACACCTCACCCACCACCACCACTACAATACACTCACCCACCACCACCACCATACAATACACCTCACCCACCACCACCACACTACAATACACCTCACCCACACCACCACTACAATACACTCACCCACCACCACCACTATACAATACACCTCACCCACACACCACCACTACAATACACCTCACCCACCACCACTCACCAATACACCTCACCCACCACCACCACCTACTACATACACCTCACCCACACACCACCACTACAATACACCTCACCCACCACCACATACAATCACCTCACCTACCACCACCACTACATACACCTCACCCACCACCACAATACAATACACCTCACCCCACCACCACTACAATACACCTCACCTACCACCACCACTACAATACACCTCACCCACCACCACTACAATACACCTCACCCACCACCACTACAATACACCTCACCCACCACCACTACAATACACCTCACCCACCACCACTACAATCACCTCACCCCACCCACCACCACTACAATACACCTCACCCACCACCACACACACACACTCATCCTCACCACCACACTATGCAATCACCTCACCCCACTACACCACCACTACAATACACCTCACCCACCACCAACACTATCCTCATCAATTTCCACAATATGCTTCAGTCTCTGGAGTCATCTATTCAATAATTCTGTTTATAATATTCAGCTCCAAACTTCAAGAAGGTTAACAAACACACTTGAAGTATTAACTGACTTTATCTCCTTGATATTATACTCTGTCTAACATTTCTCTACTCTCTCTCTCTCTCTCTCTCTCTCTCTCTCTCTCTCTCTCTCTCTCTCCTCTCTCTCTCTCTCTCTCTCTCTCTCTCTCTGTCTCTGCTCTGTCTCGTCTCTCTTCTCTCTTCTCTTCTCTTCTCTCTTCTCTCTCTCTCTCTCTCTCTCTCTCTCTCTCTCTATCTCTCTCTCTCTCTCTTTCTCTTGAAGTATCCAGCACTTAGACGATATCCACACTTACAAATAAATCTTGAAAAAACCCGTTTAGAAGTGAACTGACTCCACTTTACAGGGCGAAGATTAAAGATAACTAGACGAAAAGTTCTTATCATCCTCCAGAGGAATGAAAAAAAATCATTACATTCATAAGGAAGCGATAAGCTCGTAAGGGTCCCACAACACCACCAAAAATATTGTAACATTCTCCATTATTTTTTTTCAGTGAATAATGGTAAATGGGGTTTAAATCCTATCGACTACACAAGGGTCACTAAGGCTGTACGTAACCTGTTCCCCACCAGACAAGAATACTGTAATGTCTAAAACAGGGATTAAAGTAAACTCTCAGTGTATATACACTGAGAGGTATACTCTCGGTGTATATATATAATATCTTTCCTC
>WNWK01000731.1:0-2500 GCA_009830355.1 Cherax destructor | reverse complement strand
CCCGCACATAGAAGGAAACTTTATGACGACGTTTCTGTCCCACGTAGACTATTAATTAGTCTCACTAACACACGAAGGTAAGGGAGCTAGCATATTGTTCCAGGCACGGTATTGCGCCTTTGTGTCCGAAGATACGTTATCTGTCTTTATGAGTTATCCCGGGTAATTTTCACATATAGTATGTTACTATGCAAGACAATTGTAATCACCCAAAAGTTGCGTAATTGTACCTGTGTAAAATGTACCTATATAAACTTACTCAACGTTGGAGAGAATGAAATTTGAACTGCAAACCAAGTTCTTTGCATGGTTGCCTCACCTGTGTTGGTGAAGCAAGATCGAGGGTGAATACGAATGATAAGGATGTAAGCTGATGTTTTTTCGATTCTAATTTCTGTATAATGGAACGATAAACAGTATGGTGGAAGCTGATTACAAGGAGTGTGTGCAAAGTTTTAAACCAGGTTTCTTATCCACTGACGAGGGGCTCCTCTCTACCTCCAGTCCTCTCCTGCACGACCCTGCAGTTTCCACATGTAACGACCTGTGCATCTATAGAATTTGTATATATTCTGATGAGTATCTCTTATTATCCGTGTACACTGTGAGTAACAGTGGAGTGGTATATATGTTGGTACATAATTAACGCGTACATAGTAGAAAGCAACTTATTACGACGTTTCGGCCCGACTTGGACCATTAACTAACACACTAACACACGAAGGTAAGGGAGCCAGTATACTGTTCCCATCACGGTACTGTGCCTTTTTATAATTTATATCTCAGTTGACATACACTCAGACATATACTGAGCCCATACTTGGGATTAAAGTATTATTGAATGGTTGTAAACAGATGATATTCAGCCTTAATGACCTTTGTGTGGCGATTAGTTTTAAACGTAATTAACCAACCGATGTAAGACATGTAAGTGCGGTGTTGATTGTATCAGTTAATCAAGACTTCTCTGTTTCTTTTGATACTAATGCTCGTGGATTATAATAAAGGATCTTTTTGGGTGTCTCCTTAAGGATACAGCGTTGTCGATTCTGAAATCGTATCTTTCTGGGAGGTCATATCAAGCAGTAGTCAATGACTGTATATAAGCCTTCACCATTGCCCTGTGGCATTGCTCAGGGCTGTGTTCTTAGACCAGTATTGTTTACTACTGGATGCTCATAGGGTTGATTAGCGTCTTTATGCTGAAGATACATACGTCTACATATAGTTTCTAAATGTAGAATATGCGAAATACTATTTACCTCTCATTTGCCGGACATTTCGGACATGGAAGTCATATAGAAAATTGAAACTAAATGAGAGGTATGACAAAGATTTTTATTGTCAGAGAATGGGCCTAGTTCCTAGGCCTTTTGCGCATCCATATGTTCTTGCTCCACCGTCCACAGGATGGATATGGAGTGCACAATAAACTAGCCACTTCGGTGGCAAAATCTAACCTCAGGGGAGTACAGCTAAGAGATTATGGTGCCTTTGATCATGTACAGTCAGTCTGCAGCCCCTGGGATCAGTGAGGGATCTCGGTATCTACATAGAATCTCCTCTGGACCCTGAGCTACACTCAACACCAAACAGGGAGTAGAATAAAATTAGCTCAGAGGCATCACCACCACCGTATGTCCTCGGATGACGGGTACAACACCTAGCTTGGCTGGGTGCGTCATTCTTGAGGATTGTGTGGTCCCGTGGACTAGAGCGTCATGAGTTTTCGCTCACCATGAGGCGGGCCAAAGCAGCATGGGTTCGACTCCTTGGCTAGTTTCAGTGTTGTTATTTATCAATACCACTCGTTAGTGGGTACAATAATATATATATTAAATAGCAACACTCCTCTTGCCGAATAAGGCAAGCGAAAATTTTTGTATGCTATAATTTTGCAAAAAATAATTCTGAACTTAACGAAAAGGAAAAATTAGTTGTTTGTTTATTATTAAATTTTATATATATATATATATATATATATATATATATATATATATATATATATATATATATATATATATATATATATATATATATATATATATATTATATATATATATATATAGGTAGTAGGTTGGTAGACAGCAACCACCCAGGGAATACTACCGTCCTGCCAGGTGACTGTGAAACAGAAACCTGAAACTGTTTACATGATGGTAGGCTTGCTGGTGTCTTTTTCTGTCTCATAAACACGCTGGATAACAGGTATATCTAGCTACTTCTACTTCACTTTAGGTCACACTACACTGGCATACACATGCATATATATACATACACACATCTAGGTTTTCTTCTTTTTCTTAATAGCTCTTGTTCCTTTTATTTTCTCTATTGTCCATGGGGAAGTGGAAAGAATCTTTCCTCCGTAAGCCATGCGTGTCGTATGAGCGACTAAGATGCCGGGAGCAATGGGCTAGTAACCCCTTCTCTTGTACAAATCTACTAAAAACGAGAAGAAGAAAAACTTAATAAAATTGGGTTGTCTGAATGTGCGTGG
>WNWK01000730.1:257500-393851 GCA_009830355.1 Cherax destructor | reverse complement strand
AACAAGGGAAATAATGCCGATGGTGACACTATTCAAATCGCTAGTGCTCCCTCACTTAGAATACTGCTCAGTGCTGACGGCCCCGTTCAGGGCAGGAGAAATAGCAGAGCTGGAACAAATCCAGAGATCGTTTACGGCTCACATTGAGCCATTGAAACATCTAAATTTATTGGGAACGCCTTCAAGTCTTGAACATGTACTCATTGGAGCGGAGGAGAGAGAGATACATGATAATATATACATGGAAAGTACTTGAGGGCCTGGTCCCAAATCTGCACACTGCCATAACAACATACTGGAGTGAGAGATATGGGAAAAAGTGTAAAATAAACCCAGGGAGGAGCAGGGGTGCGGTGGGGACAATACGGGAGCACTGTATTAACATCCGGGGTCCCAGACTATTCAACATCTTACCAGAAGATATCCGAAACACGGCTGGAACCAGTGTAGAAGCCTTCAAGAGGAAACTGGACAAATATCTTCACCAGGTGCCAGATCAACCAGGCTGTGATGGATATGTGGGGCAGCGGGCCTCCAGCAGCAACAGCCTGGTTGACCAGGCAAGCACCAGACGAGCCTGGCCCATGGCCGGGCTCAGAGAGTAGATACTCTCGAAACTCTTCAAAGGTATATCAAAGGTATATCAAAGGAGGTGAGAAACATCGTGTCTGCACTCTGGAGGTGAGAAACATCATGTCTGCACTCTGGAAATGAGAAACATCGTGTCTGCACTCTTGAGGTGAGAAACATCGTGTCTGCACTCTGGAGGTGAGAAACATCATGTCTGCACTCTGGAAATGAGAAACATCGTGTCTGCACTCTGGAGGTGAGAAACATCGTGTCTGCACTCTGGAGGTGAGAAACATCATGTCTGCACTCTGGAGGTGAGAAACATCATGTCTGCACTCTGGAAATGAGAAACATCGTGTCTGCACTCTTGAGGTGAGAAACATCGTGTGTGCACTCTTGAGGTGAGAAACATCGTGTGTGCACTCTTGAGGTGGGAAACATCGTGTCTGCACTCTGGAGGTGAGAAACATCATGTCTGCACTCTGGAAATGAGAAACATCGTGTCTGCACTCTGGAGGTGAGAAACATCGTGTCTGCACTCTGGAGGTGAGAAACATCATGTCTGCACTCTAGAAATGAGAAACATCGTGTCTGCACTCTGGAGGTGAGAAACATCGTGTCTGCACTCTGGAGGTGAGAAACGTCGTGTCTGCACTGTGGAGGTGAGAAACATCGTGTCTGCACTCTGGAGGTGAGAAACATCGTGTCTGCACTCTGGAGGTGAGAAACATCGTGTCTGCACTCTGGAGGTGAGAAACACCGTGTCTGCACTCTGGAGGAGTAAGGATGTTGTAACTAAGATTATTCCAATTGAGATGTCTACTGACTTCTAGCAAGACAGCTATTGAACGAATGGTAGTGGATGTGTTTCCTTTTTTAGGGTCACACTGCCTTAGTGGGAGACGGCTGTTGTGTTGAAAAAATAAATAATAGTTCGCTTACTGTTTTACAAGAAGGTTATTATCACAGGTGAGCCAATAAGCCAAAACAGGTACGAAGGCAGGTGAACCTTTCTGGGTTTAATGAATTCACTTACTCTCAATTATCCGTGTAATTAAGGTGTTATCATACGGTCTGACGCCAGGAGGACAGATGAATAAGACAAGATCAAGTATAGCCCATGTGAGGACGTCCCATTTTCTACTCTACAAGTCTGAAACTATAGGAAAGAGAAGCGGCAGTAATAAAGTCTTTTAATGATAAGAAGTGTACAGCGTGCATCATTATTATTGATACATAAATGCAGGCGAGATATCGTGTCATCAGGTACCCGACGAATGATGTTAGGAGTGATGGTATCCCATGCGCCGATGATGTGTCCCCCACCTTAATGGTGCTGGACATTCGGGATATTCACCTGCCTGGAGAATGTACGGGATAGCCATTAGTTTGAATCACTTCTTGCTATTGTGTTTTTGCTGCTAACAGCTTCGTATTATAAGGTTAATTTCGAGACCTCTAAACTTCTCTACTGCTGTTAGTCGTTTGTCTACACCACAAATTGGTGAGCGTAAGTCTCCTTCTGTGCCAGAAGGAAAATTTGCCACTTTGGTTGTTGAAGCCCAGACTCCAGGTCTTGCATCGTTGATGTTTCTGAGAGATTATCTTGTGCGTAATCCACATCTTCTTTTCTCCATCTTCTTTTTCTTCTTCTCATCGTCTTCATTGTCTTTATTTTCCACTACTACTTCTGTTCTTGTTTTTGTTCTTGTTCTTCCAATATCCAAGGCTTCCCAGAAGATCCAAAGTGATGATATTAGCATTGAGTATCCTGACTACTCCCGTCTTATTAACACTAATGAGATAATGCGGTAATTAGAGGGTACGGGTAAACGCTGTGTCTGGGAAGATAATAGGTCTATCGGAAATTATGGGTGAGAGAGAGAGAGAGAGAGAGAGAGAGAGAGAGAGAGAGAGAGAGAGAGAGAGAGAGAGAGAGAGAGACAACAGCTAAAGAAATTTTTTTTTTGAGAAATTAAGCCCGAACTTAACATTATAAAAAGGTGAACTGTTTTGCATCTACCTACGTATAGACGAATACATTGATAGACAGTCAGACAGACATCTGAACAGTCAGACAGACACTAAGATTTTGAAATAAACAGTAACTCAGGCAGTCAGACAGCCACAAGAACTAACAGGAAAACTAACTGAACAAGACACTCTAAAACAGACAATAAAACAATCAAACTGACACACACACACACACACACACACACACACACACACACACACACACACACACACACACACACAATATATATATATATACTGCCAACAATAGTGAATAAAAAGCTTTAGTTTCACTCTTTTATAACTTCAAAAATATAATAGCAAAAAGTTGTTGTCCCTCCCCTCCCCCACTGTGTTTCCCCCAAGTTAATGACTATTCACTTAATAAGCTGAAGTAACATCAGTTTCCTGATGATCTCGTGAAGCGTCCTAATTACTCGTTAGAAATTAACATGTCATCGTTCGTTAGTCTGTTAACTGAAAGGCTGACGACGATGTTCCTGCTTCTTGTCTCTGTGTTTTGTTCTGGTTCCAGACAACACCCCGTGGGTTCTGACCTCTCAGCTAAGACCTTCTTACACTGAAACTGGTCACATGCACATCATTATGGGTCTTATGCTGATCACAACCGAAAACCTTCTGGGTCTTATGCTGATCACAACCGAAAACCTTCTGGGTCTTGTGCTGATCACAACCGAAAACCTTCTGGGTCTTGTGCTGATCACAACCAAAAACCTTCTGGGTCTTATGATGATCACAACCAAAAACCTTCTGGGTCTTGTGCTGATCACAACCAAAAACCTTCTGGGTCTTGTGCTGATCACAACCGAAAACCTTCTGGGTCTTGTGCTGATCACAACCAAAAACCTTCTGGGTCTTATGATGATCACAACCAAAAACCTTCTGGGTCTTGTGCTGATCACAACCAAAAACCTTCTGGGTCTTGTGCTGATCACAACCAAAACCTTCTGGGTCTTATGCTGATCACAAACAAAACCTTTTTGGGTTTTATACTGATCACAACCAAAACCTTTTGGGTTTTATGCTAGCCTCAACAGAACACTAATGTATTTTTTTTCTTCGTCACAGATAAGACACACGAAGGTTTTATTATAGTCAAACAAGAAACCAACGAAGGTTATTTTCTAGCTACAGATAAGATTCTCGAAGGAATTTTTCTGGTAGCAACTTAAAGCATAAACTTACAACTCAGAATTAAAGAAACTGACAAATAATAAGAAGTATTTTTTAAACGAGTTCTGAGGTGATGGGTAAGGGAAAAGTGTGAGGCAAGGAGGAAAATGTGAGGTAATGGGGAAGTGTAAGGTAAGGGGAAGGCAGGTGTAAGATAAAGGGGTGTATGGTAAGCGGCAGGTGTAAGGTATGGATTGGTATTTGACCTGTTTTGTGTTAGTTACCATTTTGTCCTAGGCACATGTCGATTAGACACTAGGCCTGTTGTATGTATGTTGTGTGTGTGTGTGTGTGTGTGTGGCTACAAAAATAGTATTAACAAGATGGCCATAAATTGTTTATAAAGAAGATGAATCACTTTATAGACCATGTTAGTCTACTATTATTACCCTCACTGTTTACCCCATCCTACTACTCGACTATCAACAATTGTTCTCCATATCACTTCGTACATTTCCAAATCATTCGGATAAAAGAAGAAAAACATACGTGAGTGAAAATCTAACTCTTCTTCAATACTGTGAGTCCAACAACATAACAAATTGCATATAAAGACAATTAAAAAAATGTCTGAATATTTGGCTGTCTCGTTTATGCAAATTATGAACAGATCCTTCGATCAACACAAACAACAATATGTTCATCTCATGCGAAATAATATTATATTGTATTTGGTATCGAAGAAGCGGATAATTCGACTCTTTATAATCATTAAATAAATGAAAAGCCTATTTTTGTTTTTACAGAGGCAAGAAGCAATGGCTTATCTTAATAGTTATAATGTCATAAGTTGAGTTAAGATAGCACCTGACTGCCGTCAACTTGAGGGAAATGGACATGAATGTATTCGTTAACGAAGAATTTGAAGTGATCAAGGTTCAAAGACCGAAGTGTCTTCTATGAATATGTCCTAAAAGAATGCATTCCTGTCCATTTCCATTAAATTATTTTGTTACCAATAGCATCAAAAAGTGACAAGATCAACCACTGTGAGGGTCTGAAACTGTGGTAGTGGAGCGTATTAACAAATCACTCTTATTAGAGAATGTCAGGGAATATCTTAGGGTGAATATTCACCATTGTATTAAGGGTATTAAGCAGGCAGGGAAGGAGTGTTGTATCTACTGATAGTGACCTTAGAATTATGATTAATGAACAGAAGTATAACATCTATTGAGAGTGTCCGGAGAGCATGAAATAACAGAGGTAGAACTAAAGGTCCCTACACAAACTAAATGGCAGAAGCATCAGCGTGGGGTATAAGAATTGTGGAGGAATCTCAAAGGCAATGAGCTAATGGGCAGAGTGAAAGAAGAGCAATTAGACATTATAACTCACACAGAGACATGACTCTTAAGTCATAGGTTTGTAAAAAGACTATTCCTAGAACAGCAGATACTGAGGAGAGAGTGCAGCAACTGAGCCTAATGCCCTTAGAAGAGAGAAGTAGGCAGGAAAGACATGATTACGATATGCAAAATACTCAGAGGTCTTAACAGGGACAGACTATTTAAAACGTAAGACATTGAGATGAGAAGGCATAGGTAACAGCTAATTCAAAATGCAAATGAACCACAGGGATATTAGAAAATACTTCTTTAGGATAAGGAAGGTAAATACAGGGAATAAACTGGATAGAGTAGTGAGGGAGGCAAACTTTATAAAGTTTCAAGAGGAGATATAATAAGGCTTTCTCAAAAACTTTCACACACCTGTTTTGCCTTTTGATGCAAGATAAGGTACATATTATTTACACTATGTGCAACAGGCTTACCAAATACCGCAACATGATAGGGCTTTTGAAGAGTGTAAATATGAGAACTCTGACAGCTACAGCTTTAAACATCCATACAGAGAACAGATTCTAATATGGAGTTAACGAGCTCGAGGCTCGTGAGGATCTAAAGCCCAGAGTTACTCCTAAATGGAAGGTAGCTTACCCTGGGGTAAGCTACCACCACCACCCCACACTCGCCCTGACTAGCAAACCTCCAACACAAACTAGCACTCACCACAAATTCCAATGGTGCACTTCATTCGAACAATGAACTACCGTGTTTAAAAGCTGGTTATTGATGGCATGCAGGAATGTGGTTACGTGTGATGCACGTCGAATGTAATATTGTACTTGGCGTACGCCACACTTTAGAAGCTAAGGACTAATAATGTCAGGCTAGGAACTAGTATGACCAGAGGCTACGAGCTAATAATACCAGGCTAGGAACTAGTATGACCAGAGGCTTGGAACTAATAATGCAGGTTAACAGGATGAACAATGAGATGAGACGCGACCACTTACAACTTGATGAATTCTGGGAAAGTACTGAATTGTGAAGAATTAAAAAAAAAAAAAATCTACTGCTATGAAACAGCAGACAAGCAAAAGCTGCAAAGTGCATGAAATAAGAGGAACAATTGCACGAAGAGACTTTCAAGAATGCAAGCTGCGTTGAACCCTATATTATTGTACAGAGGAGATCTTATTATTAATCCTATTAGGGCTCCTTCCTCGTGTCTATCATCATCGCTCGCTGCCAACCGCACGACAATCTCACCAATTATATTTTTAATTACTGTGGATGTAATTACGGTGTTATCTTGGAGCGAGGGGGCTTGAAGTTTTGGTAGATCGAGGAAAAGTTTCCAAGACGTAAGGACGGGAGGAGGAGTTGGAACGAGGAATTGTATTTCTCTCGTAATTATAGATGCCGTCAATAACATGGCTCTTGCGACAGTGGAGTAATCTATAATCAACCACTCAATCGTAATTGGGGGTTTGAGTGTTCATAACTAGAGTAGGGTGGGGAGGTGAGTGCTTTACTACTGGTGTTGTTTCGTTGTGGGAGAAACAGGCGAAGCTTGGGATGACATTCTCTATCTCTCTCTCTCTCTCTCTTCTCTCTCTCTCTCTCTCTCTTTCTTTATACATTGTTTCACAAGGTTAGGTTAAGGATCCCTAACTTTATTTACTAGCTATTGACAAGTTAAGGATTCCTAACTTTATTGACAAGCTAAGAGCTGTTACCTACATCAGCTCATTTGAAAGCATTTTTATTGTTATGAAACATACAAGTAGGGAACAGGATGAAGTTGGAGCCATCTGTGGGCCAGCATTTTCATTTTATCAACTGACTTTATCTCGTTGATATCATTATGTTGTAAGAATGTGTTCCAGACTCGAGTCATACTGGGGATAAATGATTTCAGATGAAGTGATGTTCTGGAGAAGGGTACATAAGAACATAAGAAAGGAGGAACACTGCAGCAGGCCTGTTGGCCCATACTAGGCAGGTCCTTCACAATCCGTCCCACTAACAGAATATTTGCTCAACCCAATTTTCAATGCTACCCAAGAAATAAGCTTTGACAATTCTACCCACTCATGCGCGAGTCCCACTCAAATCCAACCCCTCTCACTCATGAATTTATCCAACCTAAATTTGAAACTACCCAAGGTCCTAGCTTCAATAACCCTACTAGGCAGACTGTTCCACTCATCAACTACCCTATTTCCAAACCAATACTTTCCTATATCCTTTCTAAATCTAAACTTATCTAACTTGAATCCATTATTGCGGGTTCTCTCTTGGAGAGATATCCTCAAGACCTTATTTATATCCCCTTTGTTAATACCCATTTTCCACTTGTATACCTCGATCATGTCTCCCCTCATTCTACGTCTTACAAGTGAATGTAATTTTAGGGTCTTCAATCTTTCTTCGTAAGGAAGATTTCTAATGCTATGTATTAATTTAGTCATTCTACGCTGAATGTTTTCTGAAGTTGCTGCTGGCTGCCCGTCTTGTGGTATAGAAACTTGCTTATCGCTTCCTCTCTGCTAAGCTTGGGCTGGGCTGGCTGGCCCCCTCAGTCTCCTGTACACGACAACAAAGTATAGCAAACAAGTCCCAAACTATACCCATCGAAGACTGTCAGCATCCACAACTCTTCAAACTACTCTACTCTCTCTAAATCCTACAATTAAACTACCATTTGACAAACACAGACACACAGCACAGACAACATACAGACAGACAGACACACACACACACACACACACACACACATACAAATCTGCCAAGAATAATGACAAATTCAGAGATCTTTAAAAAAATAGACGAACCAATTAAACACGAATCACACAGTTCAGGATATCCAGTGTATATCATTCAGTTAACTTTACCTCTGGCCAAACAAAAAAAAATATATACTGATAGCACAAATCAAATGCTAATTGTGATTTTTTTTATTCATATCTAAAGAGTATTCTGCTGTCATTAATCAAGCGAGGTAAATGGATTTAATTACATTGTTGTTTCTCTTACTCAAAGTTTATATTAATGTGTGGAAAATGTGGGTCACCTTGAAGATTGTGGTTGCCCTTGTGGGCAGACTGGTGGTGGTGGTGGTGGTTGGTACACTGGTGATTAATTAGTCGTTAGTGACTGGCAGGTGGTGCTTGGTGGTTGATTGTTATTGGTGAGTGGTGGCTGCTAGATTGAGGTTGGTGACTGGGTAACTGGCAGGTGGTGGTCGGTGGACCGTGTGTGGTGGATTGTGGTTACTTGATAGTGGTGGTTGGATGGTAGTTGATTGTTGGTGTATGGTGATTTGTAATTGGTAAGTGATGGTTGCTTGTGGTTAGTGAATGGTGGTTGGTGGATTAGGGTCAGTGAATGACTGTATATAACTGACAGTTGGTGGTTGACAGATTGCCATTATCACCTGGTGAAGATGACTGGTGGATTGTGATTACTAACTGTGGCCGTTAATGACTGGTGGATGGTCATTAATGACTGGTGGTTGGTCATTATTGGTATGTGGTAGGTGGATGGATATTAGTGGATAGTGGATAATACCTTGTAGTTTCCTTAGTTATTTCTAGGTTTCAAGCCTTTCGCCTAGACGGAGGTCATTAAGGCTGCATGACACTTGTACACTACAAGGATATTGTAACCCCAAAGAGATCAATGTAAACTAGTGTTGACCTCATTAACCATATCTAACAGGTGTCTTAGATTCATTCAGACAGAAAACTAGAGAAATATTCGCTAGTATTTTCTATATGAGAAGCTCTAAACAAAAGATGTACTAAAGTATTATTTTCTATTATTATTATTATTATTATTATTATTATTATTATTATTATTATTATTATTATTATTATTATTATTATTATTATTATTTTATTTTATTTTATATTTTATTTTACATTAAACTGTATACTATATTATTGTCTATTATTATTATTATTAACAGAAAGCACTAAAACCGTGGGAGCTAAAGAGTTCTTGGAAAATAGGAGGTAATCAGATTTAATCGAACGGGACTACAGCTCCAATTCCTTGGATCAAGAGCACTTCACCAGCTTCAAAAGCACTCCCCTAGAGGGGAATATTCAACTCTTCAAAACCCATGTGATCCAAGGTATTGGATCTCTCCTTAATCCTCGGATCAAAGCTGATCGTCTCCCATTCCCCAGACGCTGCATGACCCCCACGGGTTTAGCGCTTCCACGTGATTGTAGCGAGATTCTCTTACCTCACAATCAAGATATTTTTTTTTTATTTCTCATCCCCCGTGTGAGCCACGGTCAAGGTTATGCACGCCGAGCAGTGTATGTCTCTCAGTGTATATACAAAGATGGGTGATTGTCTCTCAGTGTATATACAAAGGTGGGTGATTGTCTCTCAGTGTATATACAAAGATGGGTGATTGTCTCTCAGTGTATATACAAAGGTGGGTGATTGTCTCTCAGTGTATATACAAAGGTGGGTGATTGTCTCTCAGTGTATATACAAAGGTGGGTGATTGTCTCTCAGTGTATATACAAAGATGGGTGATTGTCTCTCAGTGTATATACAAAGGTGGGTGATTGTCTCTCAGTGTATATACAAAGGTGGGTGATTGTCTCTCAGTGTATATACAAAGGTGGGTGATTGTCTCTCAGTGTATATACAAAGGTGGGTGAGTGTCTCTCAGTGAATATACAAAGGTGGGTGATTGTCTCTCAGTGTAAGTACAAAGGTGGGTGATTGTCTCTCAGTGTATATACAAAGGTGGGTGATTGTCTCTCAGTGAATATACAAAGGTGGATGATTGTCTCTCAGTGTAAATACAAAGGTGGGTGATTGTCTCTCAGTGTATATACAAAGGTGGGTGATTGTCTCTCAGTGAATATACAAAGGTGGGTGATTGTCTCTCAGTGTAAGTACAAAGGTGGGTGATTGTCTCTCAGTGTATATACAAAGGTGGGTGATTGTCTCTCAGTGAATATACAAAGGTGGATGATTGTCTCTCAGTGTAAATACAAAGGTGGGTGATTGTCTCTCAGTGTATATACAAAGGTGGGTGATTGTCTCTCAGTGTATATAAGGTGGGTGATTGTCTCTGTGTATATACACGGAGAAGTGTGTGCTTCACTATACAGTGTATACTGTACATCTTTTGGTGTACTCTATATACAAAGAAAAGGGATTGCCTCTTGAGTATATACACCAAAAGGCTCGTGTTTTCAGTGTGGACACACTTAGAGGTGTAAGTCTGTGTATAAACACAGAGAAGTGAATTTATATATATACTGAGAATTTACCTTAATTCCAGTTTTGGCCACTGGAGTATCGACAAGTGGTAGTGATCTGCTTACTCTCAGCTTTAATGACTTGTGTGGTTGACAAGCTTTAAGCCCAATTAACCAACCAACCAACCACGACTGGATGACGTGGGTGCTCTGAAAGAACTCTTCCAACCAACCACGACTGGAACATAAGAATGGAGAATCACTGCAGCAGAACCAGGGGACTATGCTAGGCAGGTCCTTCGCTGATCAAGCCTCTTCTCGTATATTTTTTTTTCAGTCTGATTTTAATTACCCAGTAACTTGCTTATCACGCATGATGTCGTACCTATACTTTAGTATAGGTATGATTCTTAGTCATGAAGAGCAAGTCGAGAGATCTCCTGTAGCAATGACCAGTGTGTTATCTGAGTGATCTCTGGCAGGTACTGATGGTGTCTTGGGGAAGTTGATTATGTTTGTGTGTGTGTGAGTGTGTGTGTGTGTGTATGTGTGTGTGTGTGTGTGTGTGTGACTACTGACATGTGTGTGTATTTTACTTACATTCATGGAGAAGCACTAAATCCGTTAGGAGCATTCAGCGATCAAGGAATGAGAAGTAATCAGGTTGGATCCAATTAAGGAGATGATAGCCTCCATAGCTTTGGATCAAGAGCTCTTCACTAGACTCCCCCCCAACCCTTGTAGATTTTGACAAACTAATTCCATTGCTCCGGAAAATAATCACCATTGTGGCTTGCGAAGTGTTCGGTTAGGTTAGGTAAAGAAATAAGGCAATTGTTTCCTGACGCGGATCTTACTTATATGATGACCCACAGCTGGAGCTTTTGATCATATGGCCCAAGCCTTCCGCTGGCTTACTGGTCCACCCCTTAAAACATTATGGATATCATTATTAATAAACATAATTATCATTCTAGGGGTGGTTGTCTGGGCTTGTTGAAGACCAGGCACACACAGAAGCCACCACCCGTCAGCCTTGATAGACCCAATTCGACAGTCGCCACGCGCCTGAGTCCTCACACGCCATTGGTTCCTCCTCGACGCTGGGGCGCGCCGACCTCGCCTCTCATTGGTCGAACTCTGAACCATCCACGCGCTATGTAAACAAAACAAAAATATCCCAGAATTGTGTTCTTTAATTCGCTATTCATTAGCGATGATGTCTCAAGGATGGACAGGTGACATTCGTATTTTGCCTTGAGATTAAAATTAAGATGATTCGAAGATTTATGACTGAACTGAGGGAAAAAAAATGCATATCTATCGTCATGGTGAGAAATCTGAAGCAACGTTTTACGATATAGATTATTGTCATGACATTTTTTATGGATTCTAATCAACAACCGGTTAGCGTCAAGGCTTATAGAAGACTGGTTATGAACCGGGCCACCAGCATCAAGGCCTACAGAGCACCGGTCATGGACCGGGCCACCAGCATCAAGACCTACAGAGCACCGGTCATGGACCGGACCACCAGTATCAAGACCTACAGAGCACCGGTCATGGACCGGGCCACCAGCATCAAGACCTACAGAGCACCGGTCATGGACCGGACCACCAGTATCAAGACCTACAGAGCACCGGTCATGGACCGGACCACCAGCGTCAAGACCCGAACCGGTTTTGGTCCGGGCCACCAGCACCAACGCCTTCAGAAGACCGTGAACCGGTTCGCTGAGAAGAGAAGTTGCTCTCGCCAGCTGGTTATCGTTCCATCTGGTGAATCTGGTAGTAGAAGTAGCCAGTAGAATTAATATTGGTTGTGCTAGTAGTTGATAGTAGTTGTGGTTAACAGACAAAATAGCTCTGTTACTCGTTAACCTGTTTACGAGAAACAGATTACTGTTGGAGGTGGTTGCTGTTGATAGTGTACGTTATTAATAGTGGTTGTTGCTAGTAACGACTTTTATTGGCAGTTCTTGAACAAAGTGGTTGTTGGTAGTAGTTGTTAGCAGGGGTTGCCGTGGGCAGTGACAGTTGTTGTTGGCAGTAATTGTTGTTGGCAGTAGGTGTTGTTGGTAGCGACTTCTATTAGCAATTTTTGTACAAAGTGGGTGTTGGTAGTAGTTGTTGGTAGTAGTGGTTGTTGTTAGCAGTGGTTGTTGTTGGTAGTTGTTGTTGTTGGCAGTGGTTGTTGCTGGTAGTAGTCGTTATTGTTGGTAGTAGTCGTTGTTGGTAGAGTAGTTGTTGTTGGCAGTGGTTGCCGTTGGCAGTGGTTGTTGTTGGCAGTGGTTGTTGTTGGCAGTGGTTGCCGTTGGCAGTGGTTGTTGTTGGCAGTGGTTGTTGTTGGTAGTGGTTGTTGTTGGCAGTGGTTGTTGTTGGCAGTGGTTGTTGTTGGCAGTGGTTGCCGTTGGCAGTGGTTGTTGTTGGCAGTGGTTGTTGTTGGCAGTGGTTGTTGTTGGCAGTGGTTGTTGTTGGCAGTGGTTGTTGTCGGTAGTAGTTGGTTGGCAGTGGTTACCGGTCATCACACTTGGGAGAACTGTAATCAGTGGTGCTTGCACATAGTACCATAGCTCCTGGCACTTCTCGGTAAGGGAGGAAGGGATGGGGGGTATCCCTTTTGGTACTAATAATATTCATCTCTTCAAACAAAGTGGTGACATATTTCTTCGTTTTTATCCATTTGGTATTTTTTTTTCACTCTGCTATTGTCTCGGAGATATTTACACGAAGTAACGAGTTAACTGAGGATTATCATCATACACATAACAGAAATTCACAAGGCTTTTTAAACACTGGCAAAAAAATAACATTAGTCGTGACACAGTCTCATTATAAGTGTCACATAATTAGCAGAGCTAGACAGGAATATAGAGAAATTAACTTATGTGTGTCTCCTAATTACCCCACACCTGCTTTAAATTACACGTGTGTGAATTATACAGAGCAGATAATTTCAAGCCGATCGGATAAAACCTTCTCTTGTGATGGACAAATTAAAATTAAAAGTTAGAGGAAAGAAGAAATGGACGAAATTTTTTTTAAAAAATCTGGCAACCACTTAAAGGTCCTCATTTGAGAATACCTAATAATCATATAAGTTACCATAGATATCTGTCGATTACCCTAAAAATCATTGACTTGAAAAATCCTGTTAATTATGTTAAATACCTATCATTTACTCTAACACTTATTAATTACCTTAAATACCTGCCAATTTAAACGCCTCCCATTTATTTTAAACTCCTGACAGTTACTTTAAACACCTGCCAAATTATTTTAAGCATCTTGAAAGTTTCATTAAACATCTGTCCATTACCTGTCATCGTATCCACCTGGCTCAGTCAGTCTCTTGAAGTAAGAATATCTTACTGGATATCTTAGCTGCTGCTGCTGCTCCTTGTGTTGTTACTGCTACTGCTCCTTGTGTTGTTACTGCTGCTGCTCCTTGTGTTGTTACTGCTACTGCTCCTTGTGTTGTTACTGCTACTGCTCCTTGTTTTGTTACTGCTACTGCTCCTTGTGTTGTTACTGCTACTGCTCCTTGTGTTGTTACTGCTACTGCTCCTTGTGTTGTTACTGCTACTGCTCCTTGTTTTGTTACTGCTACTGCTCCTTGTGTTGTTACTGCTGCTGCTCCTTGTGTTGTTACTGCTACTGCTCCTTGTGTTGTTACTGCTACTGCTCCTTGTGTTGTTACTGCTACTGCTCCTTGTGTTGTTACTGCTACTGCTTTTGCTGTTAGTGTTCTGATGCTACTACTTCTTCCACTACGACTACTACTACTATTACTACTACTACTACTACTGCAATTACTATTGCTACTACAACTATTACTACTACTGCTACAAGAAAATCTACAACTACTACCACCATCACTACTACTACTACTAAAACCAATACCACTACTACTACTAAGATCACCACCACCACTACTATCAGTCCCACTATAAGGACTGATGAGAACTGAATCTCGGAGATTCATTATGGTCGCAAATCCACCCACAGCGAGCCTATGAACGTCCTTATAGCCCCTCTTTCTAAGAAGCAATTTCCACCTCAGTTAAGTGGGGAAAAAAATGGTGCTATCGCGTGATCAAATTCTCCTTAATGACCCTTAATTAAGATAACCCACTACATTAGTTAAGCCTCAGTCAACGTATTCCACGACACAGTTTAACGAAAATGAGCTTATGTAAAAGGTCGATGTAAATGATTTACAGAACGATTTCATGTAAATGGATTTAAGAGAGTTTAATGCAACTGCGTTTATATAACAGTTTAACGTAAATGTTTTTTACAAAACAATTTGATGAAAATATTGTAAAACAGCTGAATGTAAATGTAAACAAACGTCATTTTTTTAATGTAAATGAACTTTACAGTTATCGATAGATTATTCCTTTGGAATTATTCCAACTTTCGTGTTCTTGGAATATTAATCACAATAGAATACTATTGTTATTCTGGTTTTCAAGAGAAATCTATTCTTGGTCTCTTAATTGACTTCAAAATCTATTACTGGTCAATTTCTTCGAGATGGAATAATATTCTTGGAATAATCACAAGGTTATGAGTCTATTCTGTGTCAGTCAGTTCAGGTTTAGGTCTCTCCTAATGCCGATTATTTAACCCGGAAGTCTATTCTTGGTCTATTATTGAAAGACATTTTTCTTAGCTGTTCGAAAGAGAAGTAAATTTTTTGAACTATTGCAATAGATAGACCTCTATTGTTTATATTATAGCTTAAGATAGATGTCAGTTTTTTTTCATTATTTTAAAATAGGTGTTTATTCTTGATCTATTGATTATATATGGTAAAGATACTGCATCCCGGTGGATTAGAGAGAGATTAGATAGAGAGAGAGAGAGAGAGAGAGAGAGAGAGAGAGAGAGAGAGAGAGTGTATGTGTGTGTGTATTAATGATACTTTCGTTTTTCTCTGTTCTAGACAAGAAATTAGTCTCATTACTGCAGCCTAATTTCTGTAAGAAATTAAAAGCAACCCTGGAATTATTGTGATGAATTGGATAGAGGATCACCTTCGCTTACCTCTAAGAGGGGAAAAAAAGATTCAATTAAATTCCGTCTTTTAATTACCGAAACAAATTACATATTACATTTTATTTTTCTTAGCCAATTACAGGAAAAATTATATCCTACTCTCTCTCTCTCTCTCTCTCTCTCTCTCTCTCTCTCTCTCTCTCTCCTCCACCCACACACACACACACACACACACACACACACACACACACACACAAACACACACACACACACACACACACACATACACTTGCAGTATTATCCTTCAATGTGTTTGTTCCCTTGATGTCTATGAAAGGCGTTTGATTCAAGGAATCGGAGCTACCCTTTTCCTCCCTTGGATCAGGCCTGATTATCTCTTATTCTACAGAAGCTATATAATAATAATTATTATTATTATTATCGTTAATATAATCAATTAGCATTCCACTGAAAAGGCTAAAACGATCTTTAGTAATTCACAGACTACATTATATATTTGCATGACTTCATTACGACTCTTTATTACGACTCTTTATTACGACTCTTTATTCTTGAAACTGGCGCATTTAATGTAATAATTAAAGATGGAAAGTGGTTTTATTCCTCACATTAAGTTCAGTGATAAGAATTAGTTTTTAAGATCAAGTAAGAGAATGATAGGAACATCTTGTTCCCGAAGCCAGACGCTGAACATTAGTGGGCGTTAATAAATCAATGAGTGGGTGACCCCGATGGCGGTCTCCCACTGCTTTATTGCATTCATTAATGCTTAGTTTTATTTGCAAGTGCTTCTGGGGCAAATAATGCTGTCTGGATTGCATTTTGGTTTTATTTTATTAGTGAAAAAAAAAGTAGGAGTGACTGTGCTGGAAATTTATATGAATAGAGAACCACATAGAGAAAATAAAGAGTATGTACCCATTGTCTCAGTGGGAGTATAATTATGTGGCCATTCGCGTACCAAAATGGTCTAGCGTGTATCCTTTCGTGACGGTGAATTCCCGTTAAACGCACGAGTTCCTGTGAGTAAAAGCTCCTCAGCGAGAACGCTTGCGTTTAGTGCGAGCTGCAGCGTCAGGACGAGACTCGTGCAAGCCCTCACGGGTGCGCAAACGGGCTCGCTTGCGTTCTTCTCGCTGCTACCGGAGCTGAAGTCACGGGGAGGCCGCGGTTGTTTTACTTGCGAATGATTAGGGTCTTGCATACGTTAAGGCGTAAGTGGATGTTCAGTTTTGAAGGGTCAGTAGGTCAAGTCGAGTCCAAATGAGAATGAACACATTTGCAGTCTTGTGGCGAGAGTCCATTGCCTCTCACCTCGTTCCAAAGGCTAACAATTGAGTGTCTTAATTCGGCGGATCTTGAATGGGGACACAAGGTAAACAACGATTATATGAAAAAAAGGAGGAGGCCAGGTGAAAAGAGTAGACCCAGGGAAAGGATAGATCGAAAGGAAGAGGACAGGAATAAATAATGGGACAAGAGGAGCCCAATAGACAGGAGGAAGATGGGAGACAAGGGAGAATGAGAAACAAAAGGCTAGCTAAGAAATAGGACTACGACGCCATCAAATACAACAGGAGACAAAATAAGACTTGGGGAATGTTAATGTATGGAGAGGCTAGGAATCATAGTTACACAAGGGAATAGCAGAAACCCAGGATAAACAGGAGAGGCAAGGAGACGAGGAAAGACTCGATGGCAAGTATCAGACAGAAGAAAAGAAAAAAGTCAAGGGATAAATAATGCGGAGAACCTTTGAGACAAAAAAAAAGAATAGAAGACAATGAGAGAACAGACACAAGGGAAGGCCGTGGAACGTACGAACAACGGGAGAAAAGGGAGTGAAGAGGATCCAGCTTTTTCCAAAACACTTTATTTTCAAGAATATTTTTACAGAGAGCTGAACACCACACTGCTTAAACACTTGATTCCACGTGAACAGTTCGCGTGACTTTACATAAAAGTCAAAGAAAAAGTATCATGCCGGTTATGATCTGTCCAAGGAGTGGAAAGCCAGTTTTTGTACCTGATTTCTGTACGATTATTACACAGGGTAATATTAATTTTTGCGAAGTTACACAGCTTTTTTTTTGGGCAAAGAATTACGACATGAAGTTCTGAGTTTTTGTTAGTTAATGTAATTGATTATTTTTCGTGCCGTTGGGATCTCATACAAGGATTGTGTTTGGACTGATGAAGCGTAAACAAACACATAAAACACACACACACACACACACACACACACACACACACACACAAACACACACACACATTAGTTGACACACTAGCTGAGGTGGCCAGAAGGGCTCATGCAAGCAGGGAAAGCTACTGATCATGGGTGACTTCGACCACAAGGAAATCGACAGGGAGACCGCCACATGGGGGCCCAGAAACGTGGAGAGCTAACATGATGGAGGTGGTACTGGAAAGCCTCATGTACCAACACGTAAGGGACACTACCAGAGAGAGAGGAGAGGATGAACCAGCAAGACTGGATCTAATATTCACCTTGAGTAGTGCAGATATTGAGGACATCACATATGAGAGACTCGTCGGAGCCAGTGATCACGTGGTTCTGAGCTTCGAATACATAGTAGAGTTACAAGTGGAGAGGGAAGCAGGAAGGGCAGGACGATTGAAGCCAAACTACAAGAGAGGGGACTACACAGGCATGACGAATTTCCTACATGGGGTTCAGTGGGACAGAGAACTGGCAGGGAAGACAGTAAACGAGATGATGGGATATGTGACAACAATATGTAAGGAAGCTGAGGAGAGGTTTGTACCCAAGGGTAACAGAAATAATGAGAAAGGCAGGATGAGCCCTTGGTTCACCTAAAGGTGTAGAGAGGCCAAAACCAAGTGTGTTAGAGAATGGAAGAAGTATAGAAGGCAAAGGACCCAGGAGAATAAGGAAAGAAGTCGTAGAGCCACAAATGAATACGCACAGGTAAGAAGGGAGGCCCAATGGCAATATGAAAATGACACAGCAGCGAAAGCCAAATCTGACCCGAAGCTGTTGTACAGCCCCATCAGGAGGAAAACAACAGTCAAAAACCAGGTAATCAGGCTGAGGAAGGAAGGAGATGAAATCCTATGTCACAAACCTACTAGAGGTCTATGACAGGGTGACAGCAGTAAGACAAGAGAGAGAGAGGGGTGGGTAGATTGCATTTTCTTGGACTGTAAGGAGGCGTTTGACACAGTTCCACACAAGAGATTATGCAAAAGCTGGAGGACCAGGCAGGGATAACAGGGAATGCACTACAATGGATCAGGGAATACCTGTCAGGAAGACAACAGCGAGTCATGGTACGTGGCGAGGTGTCAGAGTGGGCGCCTGTGACGAGTGGGGTTCCACAGGGGTCAGTCCTAGGACCGGTGCTGTTTCTGGTATTTGTGAATGACATGACGGAAAGAATAGACTCCGAAGTGTCCCTGTTTGCAGATGATGTGAAGTTGATGAAAAGAATCCAATCGGACGCGGACCAGACAGAACTACAAAGAGATCTGGACAGGCTGCAGGCCTGGTCCAGCAACTGACTCCTGGAGTTCAACCCCACCAAGTGCAAAGTCATGAAGATTGGGGAAGGGCAAAGAAGACCTCAGACGGAGTACAGTCTAGGGGGCCAGCGACTACAAACCTCACTCAAGAAAAAAGATCTTGGGGTGAGTATAACACCAAATAACTGCTGCAGCATACGTGCGCCTGGCAAACCTAAGACCAGCATTTCGACATCTTAATAAGGAATCGTTCAGGACCCTGTACACTGTGTACGTTAGGCCCATATTGGAGTATGCAGCACCAGTTTGGAACCCACACCTAGCCAAGAAGACTAGTCCCGAAGCTAAGGGGTATGTCCTACGAGGAGAGGTTAAGGAAAATCGACCTGACGACACTGGAGGACAGGAGAGATAGGGGGGACATGATAACGACATATAAAATACTGAGAGGAATTGAGGTGGACAGAGACAGAATGATCCAGAGATGGGACACAGCAACAAGGGGACACAGTTGGAAGTTGAAGACTCAGATGAATCACAGGAATGTTAGGAAGTATTTCTTCAGTCACAGAGTGGTCAGGAAGTGGAATAGTTTGGGAAGCGCTGTAGTGTAGGCAGGATTCATTCATAGCTTTAAGAAGAGGTATGATATAGCTCATGGCGCAGGGAGAGTGACCCAGTAGCGGCCAGTGAAGAGGCGGGGCCAGGAGCTGTGACTCGACCCCTGCAACCACAACTAGGTGAGTGCACACAAATGGCCAAGACTCACGACTTGTAACTCGTGATAGACTGAGAGAGACTAAACTGTTTTACGATGCACCGTAGAACGCTCACTCCTCGACAACATTCATTAACCGGCATTATCCGCTAGCGAGCATCCTCCGCAAACTGTGCTTGTGACCAGCGAAAGTGTTTTATTAACGCTATACAATTTATTTGCAGAACCTCGGCAACAGTATGAAATGCTGTACCAATGTTTTTCTCCGGATATGTAAATGGCGTGTGTTGCTCTCTGTTGGCCTTTTTTTTTTTTTTTTGCTGGACCCATAATTTGAATATTCAGGTTCGTGGACAACACCAGCGATCCATTAATTATAGCCGCCGAGCTGGAGTAATTTCAGGCGCTGATTACAGTGTAAACGTCTTCTGGGGTGAATCCAAATGACGTACTGCCGACACACTAGTCGAGAATAGACATACATTTGCAAAATAAGCTTTTATTGAGACTTCACGAAGCTCTATAAAGCTTTTATGAAGTCTTGATTTGATAAAGTTTTATGCAGAGCGAAGCACTGAACCGTTGAAAGTCTATTCTTCATCTTGACTATTTTCTTCCTCATGGATGATGTCTCAGATTATTCCCGGGGAACTCAAGGCAAAAATACCTCGTAGAAATTATTGTTTCTGACACTGGCATTACTACGGCAGCCATCCAGGTTAGCTATGTAGAGCTCCGGGATTATGGCAGCTTCAACCTAGTTCTCTCTGGCAGACCTAGTTTTGGAAGTAGAGAAACTCTCGCCAGCTGTCACAGGCTACAGGTATGTTACAAGAGGACCTACCATCTTCATACATTAGTTAGGAACGACGCCTATGTAACATTCTACACTCGTTATGCACTGTGCACTTCTTCTGTTTCATGAAGACGCAAGATGGCAGGAAAGTCTTACGGGATTACCCTTGCTGCCTATATGCATTTTACATTCCTGTGTGCTTCTGTTTTGTTCGAATTCTCATATCATTTCGTTTCCCACTTAGGAAGCCAGGCAGGTGCTTTCAGGCTGGACGCTGCCGTCATGACCTTGCACTCCAAATGCCAAGGGCTGTCATACCCTGAATATTTTTAATACTCACAAAAAAATTCATTGCATGTTTCAAGTAGAAATATGTACCGAGAAGCAAGGGTACGTATAGCCACTGGGGGACTACCACACTATCTCTTGTTGTTACAGCACCTGAACTACGGGTTTCCTGTCAGTTACTAATAATGAATAGGTACTAATGTTCCTAATATCTTCAGGAATGATGACACCTTGAGAAGAATTGGTTCCATGATCAGGAAGTATTTAATAATAATAACAATAATAATAATTTTTGCTATTATAATATTGATGAGAGTAATTTTAATGAGGAAGAAGATAAGGAGGACATTTAACGAGGTCCTCGGAGCAGGTGTGCACAAACGAACGAAAGGGTTCGTGTTTTTCTTTTCTTTTAAGATTTTCAGTGTAATAATATTGGTAAAATTACCGACAATATGTTAGGTAAAAGGACACAAGTGCAACTAATGCGAAATGTTATTGTCGCATTAGTTGCTCTTGTGTCCTATCACCCAGCAAGATTTTCAATGCAGTATTTTCTCATACATGCAGTCATAAATTTTACACACACACACACACACACACAGAGCCGTGAGGGTGACCACCAGGCTACGTGAGGTTGCACAAATATTGGGCAAGAGACAGAGAGCTGTCTCCAACTGGGAGGGACCTGTGAAGTAGCTACACTGCATGCAATTTCCTTATTAGTATTGACATTCAGTTTGCCTCTTAATGAATGAGACACATGCGCGCATCCCTTACGTATTTTTCTTGCCAAACTGCGTCGTCTAGAGACAGTGGAGGAAGTGGAGAAGAAATTTTAAGGTGTTTTGTTGCTATTGCCTTATACTGTCGAAAGGTTTGATATTGTCGGTTAAAACTACACATGTGTTTTATTCGTCAGTTTTAGTGTTTTAAACTATTAATATACTGATAGTTTGCTTGTTGGTGGTGGCATTCAGTGTTATTAATAGTTTCGGCCAGCAAAGCTTTCCTGGTGCAGCGTAATATATTATGGGTCAATATAACCATCAGCATTATGAATATTTCAGTGAGAAAGCCAAATATATTCAGAATACCGATGAGGCGAGTAATGAAATGTATATATTATTTATTCTGAGGGACTGAGAGTACAGTAGCCACAAAATACACTGGACCAAGACTCGCACATATGAGGTCTTAATTGGTCATTAGCACGAGAGTTTCTCCAGCCTGGTAAGGCAGACGAGGTACTAAGATACAGCAGGTCCTTGTTAGGGCTGTACTGACATACATCTGCACCTGTATAAAATATGTAGAAGAGCAGTGTGGACAATACGATAGTTAATACAAAAACGTCAGATCTCTGATGGGGATGTGCTAATACGAGATTGTACATTAGTCTACATTAGCAGGTCTATAATTGTCTGTGAGGACTCTGTTTGTGCAGGAAGATAAGGTCATTGGTGGGGATGTGTTGAAATGGGTTGTACAAGAGCTTAGAGTCTTTGAGAGGGCGATGCTGAGGCCAGTATGTAAATGAATGTCTAGTTATTCCAGGGGGCTACATTAATATTGGGCTACATGTGGAAAACAGGTCTTTGATGGGGCTGATCTGTCACTAGTAAGTACAAGAACATAAAAATTTTGTTGGGACCATAGTCTCGCATACCAACTCCTGCACTATACTTGAAGAATTAAAATCGCAGTGCCATTGCTGGAACAGGTCACTACGAACACAGAAATTTAAGTTGAAAGGTAAACGTCCACTCGATCCGTCCTGGATCAATGTCAACACGCGGCTTGATAATGGTTCAGAAATCACCGAAAAGTAGTCTGGTTTTGAGCTCCTGTTCGTTGCTAAGTTGTAAACAACACGACAGGTCTTTATGCAAGAGCTTCTGACTGTGACATTGTTAACATGGGTAGCGGGAAGGATCCCCATCAATCTCACGCTCTGTGAAAATAAGACGCTTGTTTTCAGTCAAGACACTGAAGGAGACGTTTCGCCAATAGTGGCCTTTTAAGTCCCGTGCATGACTGATTCCCTCAATCCGTCGGTATTAGCGGTATTAACATACCAGTACTGATAAAAACTCCAGCCTGTGTTATACCTTTTTAACATTATCACATTTACCAAGATGTAAATTTTCAATTTACTCTACATTATGTATACTTCTGTTACAAAATAACCACAGGGGGAGTTGAATGATAACTTCCCCTGTGGTTATTTTGTATCTTTTATCGCTCGTTCGCGATTATTGCATAATATACCTGTGTTGGGGTGCGTTACATATACTTGGTTTTGTAGTACATTATATATACTTAAGTATATAAGGGTGTATTATATATTCCTCGGTGTGTGGGAGCAACAAATAATAATAAACACCAATATAAAGGAAAAAAATACACGTATTGTCAGACATACACAGATGTGAACAGATATGGGTATGTTGACCTCTGAGGTCCTCCTCAGAAGATTCTTTCAATTGTGGTCCTGTTCAGATGATTCCTTCAACTGAGGTCCTCTTCAGAAGATTCCTCACACTGCGCACCTCTTCAGGATATTCATCTGCTTGGGAGTATCTCAGTTCTTCCTGTGGACACTTAGCTTTATGTTACGACTACATGGTGACTACCTTGTCATGGTTTTTGGGGGTTCCCGGAGCAGGTCCTGGTTGCTGGCTTGATCAGCCTGGCTGTTGCTGCTACTAACGCGCAGTCCAACACTCACCTCTCAAGCAGCGTAGAGGAGGCATGTCAAAGCCCAACACCCAAAGCAAAATATTCTGAGCTTAACGATCACTAAGACGATCAAATCCATCTTGGGAGACGGATACCGGGTCGAGTCCTTCCATTACTAATAGACTTCTTGATAACTCCTTTTGAGGAGTTGAAATCACTGAGATATAACATCAGTGGGCATTTGCCTCCTGTTGATGTGTGAGAAAAAATGGAAAATATAACAATGATTTAAAGAAAAAGGGATATACATATCTCTGTCTCTTTACAAAGGGAGACAAAGAGATCACATTAATTATTGCACAATGCCCGAAACCGCTGCGCATTCAGGTCAGAGAATCCTGAGGAACATGCCTACCTTACACTGGTCACCTCTTACATATCTAATCACTGAGTCTTACGCCACATCTCAGCTGGATCGTACGTTGATCTAGACATGTGGTTAGTTCAGACGTGATGTAACAATCGCAAATTTAACATGCAGGATGCAACGCCCCTCCAAAAAATGGTAGGCATGTTTCTGCAAGTTATGTGACCGGAATTTATCACCACTGATGCCCTGTGCCTGCTGCGGTACATAATAACGCCGCATTTCTTCACATTTTGCACAGAGAGTAAAATTCATTGATGCTGATTTACTTATGGGTGTTAAAAAATAATATTTCATCATATATATTAGGGAATCTCTACTGAATAACAATGAATGTGGTGGTAATTCTTTTGTCTTGAGCGCGACTGTCGATCCATTGTGCTACGGGACATTTCTATTGGTGTCTGATAATGCATTATCAGACACTAGCACAATGGCAATCTGATCGACACACCACCGAAGCGATTTAGGTTCGAGCAACGAGATGGGTGAGATGTATGAATGAGGCTCCACACATGTGATATCCCTGTTCATCCAGAAGTAAGTACGTACTTAGGTGTTAGTTGAGTGTTTAGGCATCCTGAAAAGGTGGCGGTATTTGATATAAGCTAAGGCAAAATAACAGCTCTCCCAGAGTGTGTATGTGTGTGTGTGTGTGTGTGTGTGTGTGTGTGTGTGTGTGTGTGTGTGTGTGTGTGTGTGTGTGTGTACTCACCTATTTGTTGTTGCAGGTGTCAATTCACAGCTCCTCTGTGTATGTATGTGTGTGTGAAATATACATATATGTATCTCGTGTACTTACGCTGAGAACCTATTTTCATCCCTAATTTAGGAATTAAAATATTGGATCGCTGGATCAACCAGTTTGTTGCTGCCAGCGAAAGCCGCATCTCACCGTAGGCGTGGCAAGCCACCTAGGACGGCCTTCGACAGTGAGCCTAGGCGCAAGAAGCCGAAGCTCCTGATCACCATCCCCACCATTATCATCATCCTCTTTATTACCTTCATCATCCTTACCCTTCTTCCCCTTCCTCACGTTAAGCATCCACTGACACTCCTAGATAATAATCAGATGACTTTTATGCTTCATTTGTTGTCATGCCCGAAGAAGTTGCTGCCTGATAACATTGTTCAGGGATAACTATACCAGGTGCCTGGGTTATTAGTTAGGTGAGGAACAGAAAGAGAGAGAGAGAGTGAGAGAGAGAGGAGGAGGGGGAGAGAAAGAGAGTGAGTGTGTGTGTTTGAGTGGGTAGTTGAGTGTACATATTATTAATAATTAAATTATATTTAATTTTATTTAACAATTAAATTATATTTAATCATATTTAATTAAATTATATTTAATCATATTTAATTAAATTATATTTAATCATATTTAATTAAATTATATTTAATCATATTTAATTAAATTATATTTAATTATATTTAATAATTAAATTATATTTAATTATATTTAATAAAATTATATTTAAAACACCAAGTGGCTGGGAAGCATGTTATTGGTGTGCGTGATCACTCGTAACACACTAGTGTACGTGATCATTACTCTTGTACGTGATCGTTCGCTACTCACCAGTGGTGTGCATGACAGCTCGCTCAGAGAGATCACGTACGTCCAATGTAGTTTGCTACCTCACTAAATCGACGACATTTATTTTTTTCAGTTTTGTCTAATGGAATTGTGCGGAAATTCTTCATCGTACTCTGCAATGATATTTTTTTTTGTATATGAGTTTAATTGATATTGGTAAAAAAAAAATTCGGAGGATTTTTAATCTTTGGATTCCAGTTGATTGAACACACACACACACACACACACACACACACACACACACACACACACACACACACACATCATGACATCAACAAAAACATGGATAATAACTTATTAATATCCGGGTCAACTGAATCCCTCTTACTGCATTAATCTCGTTGCTTTGGAATTCTAACTAAACCGATGAGAAGAAGAAGAAGAAGGAGAAGAAAATGGTGAGTATGACTTACCAAAAACTGGTTCCTGTTGGCGTGGATTAGGGTAAAATGTGCAGTGTTGGAGCCCGGGAGGACAACGATGAGGTCCGCACTTCGAGGGTCTTAAGCAGGCAACAGCGTCTTGGCCCAAGGCAGGAGGAACAAGGAGGAGAAGATAAGAGACGACTTGCCTCACAGGAGAAGAGGAGGAGGAGGAAGCGAGGAAAGAAGCTGTATCTCATAGACAGGGACTTAAACAGGAAGCACTGTTTCGATCGCCAGAATCTTCAAGCCTCAGTGTACAGTAGGACAGAAAAGATACAAACAGTGAACAGGTGAGGATATATGTAATATTGAACTATAGTATCGGCACCCCTCTGGCAAGACAGTGATGGAGTGAATGATGGTGAAAGTGTTTCTTCTTTTTTGGGTCACCATGCCTTGGTGGGAGACGGCCGGCTTGTTGAAATAAATAAATAAATAAATAAATAAATAAATAAATAAATAAATAAATAAATAAATAAATATAATATATATATATATATATATATATATATATATATATATATATATATTGTGTGTGTGTGTGTGTGTGTGTGTGTGTGTGTGTGTGTGTGTGTGTGTGTGTGTGTGTGTGTGTGGAGACTCAGCTCCTGGCCCCGCCTCTTCGCTGTCTGCTACTGGTCTCTGCTCTCCCTGCTCCATGAGCTTTATCATACCTTGTCTTAAAACTATGTATGGTTCCTGCCTCCACTATATCTTTCTCTAGACTATTCCACTTCCTGACTACTCTGTGGCTGAAGAAATGCTTCCTAACATCCCTTTGACTCATCTGAGTCTTCAGCTTCCAGTTGTGTCCCCTTGTTTCTGTGTTCCCTCTCTGGAACATCCTGTCACTGTCTACCTTGTCAATTCCCCGCAGTATTTTGTATGTCGTTATCATGTCTCCTCTGACCCTTCTTTCCTCCAGTGTTGTTAGTCCTATTTCCTCAACCTTTCTTCATAAGACAGACCCCTGAGTTGTGGAACTAACCTTGTCGCAAACCTTTGCACTTTCTCTAGTTTCTTTACGTGCTTGACCAGGTGTGGGTTCCAGACTGGTGCTGCATATTCTAGTATGGGCCTGACGTACACGGTATACAGTGTCTTGAACGATTCCTTGTTAGGGTAACGGAACGCTAATCTTAGGTTTGCCAGTCGCCCATATGCTATGTGTGTGTGTGTGTGTGTGTGTGTGTGTGTGTGTGTGTGTGTGTGTGTGTGTGTGTGTGTGTGTTTATAAACTTTATTTAAAGACAAAATACATTGACAAGAATACAATAGGGAGTAAAACAACATAGATAACAACTCAGATCTACATTTCAAATACTTCGTCCAGCTCCCCGGTAGAGGGCCGCGTGCCCAGAATGCTGGCCGCCCTGTGATCCTAGGATTCTATGATGAGTTTTTCACCCTTGAGAAACTTTAGAGCACATTTGCCCCATGCTACATGGGTCTCCGACCCTATTGGGATGAAGTTATAGCATGGGGAAGGCCTTCATATTTTCGGGTCTTCTGGGTCTCCCTGTGGCTGGCAGCTCCACCCCCTTCGGCTACGGAGTATGGCAAGTAGGTGTCTGCCCTTGTGGCAGCACAGGTGAAGTCCCAAGCAATCTGCTTACCATCCTATATATATATATATATATATATATATATATATATATATATATATATATATATATATATATATATATATATATATATATATATATATATATATATATATATATATATACTGTAAGAATTTTGTATTATATTCTGTTAAATATTAGAGCCCGAACAAACTGAAAGTCTCAAACTCTACCCCGTAGAGTTTATTGCTCCTCTGTTGTCTTGTTTTTAAATTTTTTGTGCCATGTTAAATTTCATTTATGATATTCTAGATACTTGTCATTTAAGTTCTACTGCATGTTGGGTATTTTTTTGTTTGTTTTATCTGTTACTTTTGTTCTTTTGATGTATTTTGTTTTTGACTTTTTTTTTTTTTTTTGCATTTTGCCTTCATTTTTTTATTACCTTTCCCTCCTCCTCCTTCTACTATTTTTACATATTCTGTATTTATTTCTGTTTTCTCTATTCTTCAGAGTAAAACAAAAATATTTCTTGAGAATTTAATATATCTGAGTTAGATGAGAAGGTCAGGATGAAGGAGATTGATGGTTTCTTGTACATGATGAACATGTACAAGATAAACATGTACAAGATGAACATGTACAAGATGAACATGTACAAGATGAACATGTACAAGATGAACATGTCACACATCCCTGGTCAGAATGAATGATGACATTAGTACATTATGTAAGCATACACTGTTGACCTATCTCAAGTAACTTGAAATCACATTAAACAAAGTAACTAGAAGATTTATGTCTCGAAACTATTAAAATAGCAACTAGTCAAAAACTTGCAGGTCTTTGAATTAATTCCCAGAACGAGTAAAAAAAAAAAAAAAATCAGAAGTCTGCCTGCCACACTTGTCCTTGAAGACGCGTGCGTTCTACCAATCAGAGCTTAGTTGGACATCCTGATTGCCAATCAGAGAGCAGCTGGGCATCCTGTCGACCAATTAGAGTGAATCTCGCCAAGTCTGCAGCCAGAGCACCTTGTCCTTGCTCAGCCAATGGCGTTATAGCTCAGGAGTCTGCAAGTGTACCAACTCACACACCTGCCCTTACAACTGGATATTAATTTCCTCATTATTCATGGCGTTCTCTCCCCTCCCCTTCCCCTCATCCCTCCCCTCTTACGTGTGGTCATAACTTCAGCATCGTCTACTGCAATAACCACAGTACGTGTCCGGATAACTGAGTGTCATTAATGTATGTCACCTATGTGCGTGTCCATGGCTCCAGGCATCACTAATTGCTTATCCTAAGGAAATGCTCGGACCAAATTTAATAACATCAACGCATACTAGAGATGACTGCAGCTTCACACACTGAGGACTAACCTTGAAACCCTTCATGCATGTCAGGATTAGCTATATAGACACGTTTAAAGAGGAATTTATAAAACCCATTTACGCTTTTGAGTCCAGTTTGCTTTTAGCGGTAGCAACTGCGAGACCAAAGTGTAAACATTGGCTTATTCTACGCGAGCTACCAATGAGACGGTGATCACATATTATCTAGACGGTGGTCACATATTATCTAGACGGTGGTCACATATAACCTAGACGGTGGTCACATATTATCTAGATGGTGGTATATATATTATCAAGGCGGTGGTATATATTATCAAGGGCTGAGACGCTGGCACATACTATTGCTGATGGAGAAGATAGCACATAATATTACGTATGCTGGGTGATCTTAAGAGTTTGCTCAGGGTGAGAAATCATTTGCTGATTCTGCAGGAAATTGCTCTCTAGACACAACAAGCATCTAGAGGAATTAATTTTTCTTGACCACTCTTAAACGCTGTCGGAATTTGCGTGGACAAGAGATGTAACTAATAAGATGGTTGTCATGGTTACAGAGAACGATCAAAATGTTCAGTTGGGCATCGTCAGTGGTCCTAATTCTTACTCAGAAGTAAAAAACAATGAGTGTAGAGGATACTGAAGGCATTGAAACTATGAGGTAATCAGTCCCTCTAGACTAGGCGAAGGAGTTGAGGTGATTGGATTAGCTTTATCGATTCAACAACCTTTGTATTGAATTTATTAAGCCATTGGTTGATCAACTTCATTGTAGACTGACTTCATTGTCGACTGACTTCTTTGTTTATTGACTTCTTTGTTGACTGACTTCATTGCATTCTGACTTCATGGTAGTCTGACTTACAAGGTAAATACAAGGCCAGTAACGACAGGAGAACGTAAAATATAATCGCTAATGTTAAGAGTTAATGAAGACGATGAAGATGATAAAGATGCTGATGAGGATAAAGAAGACAATGGATGATGAGAAGGATGAGGATAAAGAAGACAATGGATGATGAGAAGGATGAGGATAAAGAATACAATGACGATTACGAAGGGGGAAGCGCATCACTCGTAGTTTAGAAGGCAAGAGTAGTGTGTCTGGGTCCCCATTCAAATTTGACTCTCCGGCTTTCTACCTCTCAGTGGCGCTCACTTTCAGCTCATTGTAAAACTACTACTACTACTACTACTACTACTACTACTACTATTACTACTACTACTACTACTACTACTACGACTGCTACTACTACTGTCGCAGCCAACTCTCATTCCTGTTAGCTGGATTCATAGATCAAGTATGTGGGAACTTACAGTGAAAGCCTGGCAGGAATTAGAGGTATATAAGTTAAGGCTGCTACGAGTCTCCAGCAGCGTCCATGTGTCGCGATGTTCTGGTACGAAGTGACTGGAAATGAGCAGTGTGTAGGTGAATGTGTAATATAGTTTAAATATGAGAATTCGTTCAATAGCTGGACTACTACTACTACTAATACTACTGGTGCTGCTACTACTACTATTAGCGCTACTAGTACTACTACAACTACTATTAGTAGTTAATGGTCTGGAGATACGAGTTTGGGACTGTCATCTGGCCCAAACAAAGTGACCCAAAGGTCACTTTGTCTACAAAATAATTAAAGCTAAATAATAATGGTCATTTTTTAGAGTCTTCATTGCTAGCAATGTTTTGCTCTTTCTTCATCACAATTCTTAAAAATTTCTAACTCACTTCTACCAATTTACGAATGTAATAGTTTCGTGGTTAAGGATTTATTCTCTCTTCCAGACGATCTGAGCGAACGTATTTTCGTTGTAAATAATTATTATTTGTATTTTTTGTGTGTTTTCTTCGTTCCCAGCCCTGGAGTGACATTGTCTTGGGTGAGAGAGGTCAGATTCCTGGGTATGATAAGCTGTGTTGCGGTTCCCACTAATGAGAAGTCGCTCCATCCCTCGCTACCTGCCCTTTGAGACATTCTTCCAGTTGGGAAAGTCCTCAAAAGGGGAGAGGGGTGATGGAAGAGGATGATCTTTGCAGGCAATTACAAACAGAGGATTACTTTTGCAAAAACTACCACACCCTTGAAACCCTTTCCTCTTCCTGAAGACCATTATACTTTTGAATATCTATCCTTTGCCATACTACGATTTCTCTAATGATTTACGATGGCATTTGTTATCGAAACGTCCTGGCAAAGGAAGACGTCTCGAAAGTATTACGAACGCACCTGTATTCTAACATTGCATTTTCTCTCACACCTGAAAGATTTACGGAGGCAATTACAGAGGAACAACCTTACTCAGCACACCTCTGTCCTCGAAATTAGTTGCCACTAGAAGTCGCTTATCAACTGTGATTGGTTGTGGTTGGTATTTCTGTGTTTCATTACTCTTCAAACCTACTGGGAGACGTGGAAAGGATGTAGATTGTGCCCATTAATTCTACAAAGTTTCGCTCGCTGTGCGCTGTATTAAATCATGCCCATTAATTCTACAAAGTTTCGCTCGCTGTGAGCTGTATTAAATCATGGTGTGACATATTAAAGCTCTCTTCAGCCACACTTAGTCTTAATAAAAGCTCTCCTTGCGCGAAATGTCTTAATAACGCTTAGATAGAGCGGTGTCTAAGTCTCACCCACTTTTGTGGACACTGAGCTGTTGGCAGCACACAGAGAGGGGGCTTCAGAGAACTGGGTGTGGTTACATGTATAACCTCCCACACTGGTGTTAGTGGCTCCCTCTAGCCCCTTGGTGTACCTGCATGATAGATGGGATTAGGACAAAATTGCTTCAGCCTCGTTTTCAATTTCATTTCAAAAAAATTTCAGTTATACTTTAAACCCTTCTTTTGCAATTTCACTGATTTACGCTCTCTATCTTTACGCTTTACACGTCTCTCTCTCTCTCTCTCTCTCTCTCTCTCTCTCTCTCTCTCTCTCTCTCTCTCTCAATTTTTTTACTTTTCCTCACTATTTTTTTCTCTCTATTACTACTAACACTCCGGTGCTACTACTACAAGTAATTCATAATAAATCTCTACGTAACTTTTTCGCAACGACACGGTAATTATTCACCCCACTCTTTAGAGTGATCCATGAGGCCGGAGGGAGTGGAGGGTGGGGAGAGAGCCTTTTTGTTTAGTATCCTTCCTCGAGTATCAGGACATAAACAGAGGTTGCTAGACAGCGGGTAGTCCTGAGCAGAGGAGGTCGATGTGGGTTGTTAGGTTGGCTGATGTGTCTTTCACGTTGACTCCCTGCAGTGCCTATCCATTGATTGAGGACGGTATCAGTGCCACCATCACCAGTTCAACTACAACTACTGCCATTATATTATCCACCCCCATCATAACTGTCAGCCCATGTCATTCCTACAAGTCACTCTACAACCGTCCTCCCTTAAATCCACACAACGTCTAGCTAGTGCCTATACCGTTAATCTCTTCCTTAGCACCCCGCACTGTGCATGTAATCCCACCTACACTTACAAGTTTTTTATCTTATCGAGCGTCGAGTATACTCCTACTCTCCAAAAGAGGTGCCTGTGAAATCTCTCCATGCAGGAACCGGTCACAGTGGAGATGACCCGCCGAACCTGTTCTTAGACGCTGGTAGTAAGCGCCTACACACCTACGATTGGAACCTGCTGGGCCCGTCCCAGAAGAATGGACAGGATTTGTAAGACCTGTTCCAGCTTCTTTTTAGTAAGCGACTATCTTCCTACGAGTATACTAGAACTGGTGGATCTATCCTAGACGGTACTCGTTAGTCACTAGCCTTACGTGCTGGTAGTGAGTACTGGCAGGACTCGTTAAACCTACCAAACGCTAGTATACAAGAGCCGTAAAACTACGAGTGGACAGGACTCGCTCGACCTGTCCCAGACGAAGCCAGTCAAAGCTTACACCTCCATGAGTGAACGGGATTCACTAGAGGCATTCCAGAAGATGAAAATAAGCAGCTTCACCTCTACGAATGAACTTGATTCTGACTGGATGCTTGCAACGATGGTAGGTAGAGACCACACCGCCACCACGTGGTCATGGAACCACCGGGGCTACCCTGGACGGTGGTAGTAAGCTCTGGCGAGTGAGACTACGATGACCAGACGTGCAATGACTGATTATTAAACAGTGTGAGAATGTCTGAGAGCACTCTGGCTTTACTAAGCATCCCAATAAGTGAAGGAGGATTAGGAAAGAAGTGTGTGTGTGTGTGTGTGTGTGTGTGTGTGTGTGTGTGTGTGTGTGTGTGTGTGTGTGTGTGTGTGTGAGCGCTAGCTTATTTAAAAGTCACATCATGTGTGCATGTGACCTTACGTGTATATGTGTATGTGTGTCTTCTTATTTACAAACAAGCCACACCGGTATGAAGGTAGTGTGTATATTATACACGTTACTCCTTGAACCGGTTTGTGTGGGGGGAAGGGTTGTATATCTGTCTATCCGTTAGTATGGCTTAGACTTTCTCTCTCTCTCTCTCTCTCTCTCTCTCTCTCTCTCCTCCCTCTCTAAGACACACTCATACACACACACACACGCGATTTTCGCTCACCATGAGGCGGACCAAAACGACATGGGTTCGAATCCTTGGCTAGTTGCAGTGTTGTTATTGATTCAATGCCTCTCGCTCGTGATTAAAATAAATAGCAACGCTCTTCTTGCCGAATAAGGCAAGCGAAAATTTGTGTATGCAGTAATTTCGAAAAAAAAATTCTGAACCTAACGAAAAAATATATTTCATTGTGTTTGTTTATTAAATAATTGTTAACTTATCTAAAATATATTTAGTTGGATTAGCCTAAATTAAATTGCGCTTGTTATAATAAGGTTAGGTAAGTTTTCTAATTTTTTGGTACAAAATTATATATATACAGTATATATATATATATATATATATATATATATATATATATATATATATATATATATATATATATATATATATATATATATATATATATATGCTAGGAATTCGCAACATGTCCCTAAGTTTGGGAGTGAATTCCCTAGGTGTGTGATAGAGACAGTCATCTGGCCTCAGGTCTCTCAATCGGACCAGCAGGAGTTACTTGTTCCCGTGGTATGACCATGAACGACCCAGGTAACCTGTGTATGTATTTTAGGAGGGGAGTGTGTGTAGTCTGGCTGGTGTCCCGAGGCTTCTTTATGAGCATTACACCCAACATTATATCCAACATTTCTGGACACGTAAATTCACTTTTTTTGGGTGCTTCTAAATGGTATGGAAAACGTAGGTTCGAACACCAGCAGATGCTCAACCAGAGATGAAATGTTACTTATTTACTGATGATGACCCGAGTCAGGAGACACTTTCCTGTATCCTGACGAACGAATCACCACCATCACAGCTACTGTCTATCGTTCAGCTCATGCTACTGTCCACTCGAATCTTTCTCTATCTATTCTGTAGCGAATCCCTGAAGTCTGTTAAATTTTTAGTGTCAGTAGAATGTTTAATAAGCTTGTTGCATCTACACTGTAATAACAAACACATAAAAACATAAGAAAGGAGGAGAACGCCTTAAACAACTTAGTGTTAGCTTCGGTGACTATTTGCCAGAGTGTTCCAGTCATCTACAACTCTATTGCTAAATTTGAACTTGCCTTTATCCTTGGTAATCTGTATTTATATAATTTGAACCCATTGTTCCAAGTTCATTCTTGGTTTAGGCATTCTTAGGACCTTTTTTATATTTCCTTCCGATTAAACCTTCCCTCGTTGTACATTCATTGCTCTCAGTTTACGTTCGTCTGTAATATGCCTTACACACTGGATTAATTATGTTGTCCTTCCCTTCACATTCTCCAGTGAAGTTGGAAATGGTAATGAACACAGACATATATGTGAGTAAGGTGCAAATTCGTTATTAGGACGTCTATGAAGATGTTTCGCCCGCCGTGGGATTTATCTTTCTAATCTACATAAGCGGTCGAGTATACGGCTTGTATAGAGGAGTCAACCCGTCATAAAAGGATTCCAAACCAGTCACTGTATATTCACATTTCTTTACAGAGAATATTTTTTTTTCTGCGTGTGTGTGTGCAGGCTAAAAAAAATCCTTTTACGATAAAAAATGTAGAAAAACTTTGATCTCAGATAAGTTTGTGTTCTCTCTGCTCATTGAGGATAGTGGCTAGGTGCTGGTGGATAGCATTAGAGTCGGGGAATTGTCGCTGCTCTTTCCTTACTCGGATTAAGCCTTGTTGTCTCATTTCCTGGGAGCTGCTTGGTCCTTATTGGATCAGTGCTTATTTAAGATTTTATTAAGAATAATTAGAGAGAAACCACGGAACGGGTGGGGTTTGAAACCATGGCGAGTGAGTCGTAAAATTCCAGGCCACTCGCTATGAGTTTAAATCCCACCCGTTCTGTTGTTTGTTTGTAATCGTGTTGTTACGATTTAGTGAGTAATAATTAGAGAGCATCGTAGATCTTTATTGTCATCGTAGAGGAGGTTGAGCTGATTTAGATTTTGCCACCGGGGCGGCTAGTTTATTGTGCACCCCATATCCATCCTGTGGACGGTAGCGCAAGAGCATATGGATACACAAAAGGCCTAGGCACTAGGCCCCAAAAGGGTTAACAATTGTACATTTGGATTTATATCTACATTTCACTTATCTGTTACAAGCAAATTTAGGAAATTTGCTTAGTATAACTGGTATTTTATTTTTATTAATAAGATATCTTGACATGTCACATAGGTTATTATACTGTCTATCTCTACAGAGGTTGAGCTGGTGATCCTAAATTGCCATGAAAATGTGTGTGTACTCAAATATGGTTGCAGGGGTCGAGTTGCAGTTCCTGGCCCCGCCTCTTAGCTGGTCGCTCTATGACCCTTGGCATGCCTCTCCTTAAAGCTATGTATGGATCTTGCCTCTAATACGTCGCTCTCCAGATTGTTCCACTCCATGACAACTCTATTGCTGTGTGTGTGTGTGTGTGTGTGAGTGTGTGAGTGAATGTGTGTGTGTGTGAGTGTGTGTATGTGAGTGTGTGTGTGTGTGAGAGAGGCAGAGGTGTTGCAAACACTACGTCCTTGTGAACGAGACCAGTTGCAACATTGCTGAAGTATCCTCCAGCACCTGTACATGTAAAGGTCAGACCAACTGTGCCCGCTAGTGACTGCCCGCCGGGCACTCTGCTCCCTCCTCTCTCCGTCTCTACACCTCATTTAACAGCTTCTTCAATAGCTCCTTTAATAGCTCCTACTAGTTTTTAAAAAAAAAAAACTCCTTCATCAACTCTTTCTACTCCTGCAAATGCTCTTCCGATAGGCTTTCCAACAGCCATAACAGCTCCGTCAGTAATTTCTTAAACTGCTCCTTCAGTAACTTCTTAAACTGCTCCTTCAGTAACTTCTTAAACTGCTCCTTCAATAACTTCTTAAACTGCTCCTTCAATAACTTCTTAAACTGTTCCTTCAGTAAAGTCTTAAACTGCTCCTTCAGTAACTTCTTAAACTGCTCCTTTAGTAACTTCGAGAGTTCCTACAGTAACCTTTTCAATAGCTTCTGCAGTTTCTTAAACTGCTTCTTAGCTGGTCCAACACCTTCAACAGCTCCCGCGACACCTAGTTCGACAGTTTCCTCAACAGTTCCTTCAACAGTTTTCCAGCAGCTTCCCAGCTCCTTCAAGAGATACCTTGAGAACTCCTTGCGACAAGTATTACATAGGAGGTTGCATGTAGCCTTGAATGCCAGCCTTCAGCAACACTAATATACATGCTGGATACATAACACAAACAACGCTATGCTTCATACATAAAGACAAACTCTCACACCTCACGGCGTGGAACAAGGCCAGTATCATGACAACAGAAGATGACTGGGTTAGAAGGAAGTGTCTGGAGGCGGCCGCCACAAGCGAACTTACCGAGCAAAATCGATATTGAGCTGAATAAAATATGGTGCAGATGCAGTATCGAGTGAGATCAGTATCAAGTAGAATCAATTTCCACTAGAATCAATATTGAGGAGAAACAATTTTGAGCAGAATCAATATTTAGCACACTTAGTATCGAGGAGAATCAATATCGTTCAGAATCAATATTTAGCACACTTAGTATCGAGTAGAATCAATAACGAACAGAATCAACATCGCGCAGAATCAACATCGTGCAGAATCAACATCGTGCAGAATCAACATCGTGCAGAATCAAAATCGTGCAAAATCTAGAATTGCTGTCAGTCCAACAAAAGCCTCGCCTGCACATCGCCGCCCCTGACATGACCTCCCACTCCGATATCTTCTCAGCATGCGATGGATGTCTGTGTGTGAAACACTGCGGACTCGACCTGTGAACCCCCGACACGGAAGCAGAGATTGTCTTTACCAAACTATGGCTCCGTATTAAGAGCCGTAACCTCAAATTCACTCTGCATCTCACCTGAATTGGAAGTTTGTTTTGTTTTTCTGCTGGCTAGACGTAGGTTAAGCTTGAGCAAGGCGTCGGCGTCTAAAATAATGGCTCCAGCGGCTATTTCAACAGCTACTTGGGAAGTTCCTTCAACAGTTAGTTCAAGGGGTCCTTCAGGAGCTGCATCAACAGTACCTTCAGTAGATGCATCAAGAGCACCATCAGGAGCTGTATCAACAGCACCTTCAGCAGCTGCATTAACAGTTCCTTCGGCAGCTTCATCAACAGCTCCTTCCATAGATCCATCAATACCTCCCTCGACATCTGCAATACCTCCATTGAAAGCAATGGAAGTCCAAGATCTTCAACGGGGTTGCCGTCGTCGTCGTCGTCCCCACCGTCGCCGCCGCCGCCGCCGCCGCCGCCACCGGTGAGGACTTCACGCATCGTTACCTTCACCTGTAACAAGAACTAATCATTAGTATCACTTACGCAATGAAACACGCACTCCTACGCCTAGCGTATCACGATCACGCAATATAGCCACCAAATTAATTACGTAGCGGTCATAGAGAGAGAGAGAGAGAAGAGAGAGAGAGACAGAGAGAGAGAGCAAGCGTGCGTGTTCTACCTCTATTTACAAAACACTCACGTGCATACAACCAGTCAAGCGAACACAATATCCTACAATGAGCTCCTCCACAAGTTAATACGCTCATTGAGAAAATCAGGAACGTAGACCAATGCCATAGTAGTAGTCTTACTACGAGAAGAAAGTTCCTTAATATATGCGCCTACGTCACTCGACCCCTGCCTCCCTTTCACACACACGTACGTACGTACGTGTACTCACCTATTTGTACTCACCTATTTGTGGTTGCAGGGGTCGATTCATAGCTCCTGGCCCCGCCTCTCCACTGATTGTTACTAGGTCCTCTGTCTCCCTGCTCCATGAGCTTTATCAAACCTCGTCTTAAAACTATGTATGGTTCCTGCCTCCACTACGTCACTTTCTAGGCTATTCCACTTCCTGACAACTCTATGACTGAAGAAATACTTCCTAACATCTCTTTGACTCATAGGAGTCTTCAACTTCCAATTGTGACCCCTTGTTTCTGTGTCCCCTCTCTGGAACATCTTGTCTCTGTCCACCTTATCTATTCCTCGCTGTATTTTATATGTCGTTATCATGTCTCCCTTAACCCTCCTGTCCTCTAGTGTCGTCAGGCCGATTTCCCTTAACCTTTCTTCGTAGGACAATCCCCTTAGCTCTGGGACTAGTCTTGTTGCAAACCTTTGCACTTTCTCTAGTTTCTTGACGTGCTTGACCAGGTGTGGGTTCCAAACTGGTGTTGCATACTCCAGTATGGGTCCTGACGTATATGGTGTACAGAGTCTTGAACGATTCCTTAGTGAGGTATTGGAACGCTATTCTTAGGTTTGCCAGAATCCCGTATTGTGATTGTACGTACGTACGTACATACATACGCATATACATATACATACACTTACACATATACGTTGTAACATGTTGACCTGCACGCTGAATCTACGCCAGTGCCTCAGTTCACAAAGTGAATTAGGAGACAATATGAAATTCATTCACTAGAAGAGAATATTGTTAAAGTATCGAAAACAAGCTAGCGAGGACTCAGTCTTCGGGACGTAATTGAGTATCCTCATCAATGTGATGGATTTAATTGCTTATCCTCATCACTGTAGAGGATTTAATGGCATATCCTCAGCACCGATGCGGACCCACTGCAGTATACTCTCCGCTGTCAGCACCTGAACCTCAGGAGTTTGGTAAACGAGTTTAAGCTGTCAGTCGCAGTGGCTGACATTAGAAAAACTCTCAAAGCGTCGAAAATGAATTCTTGTTGCTTCCATTAACTAAGATTAAGATAAAGGGACTAAGAATAAACCTCTCAACTAGAATCTGGTATCTTTTCCTTGCAAGATATTTAAAAAAATGTGTGTATATATATATATATATATATATATATATATATATATATATATATATATATATATATATATATATATATATATATATGTATATAACATGTATCTATATGGTATATATCTAATACACCAGGAGGTGGTGTGGGACTACACATGGATCTACCAAATTGGCTGATACCTATTCCCAATACACCAGGGAGGAAGGAGGCAGCTGTTCCTCAGGAGTGCCAAAAGTCAAATAACTAGGGATCCCATCAGCTAGTTTTTGTTCCATGGACTCAGCGCTGCTTTCTCAGGGAAATGAGTGCTCTATTTCCCTCAGGACTGGGCCCAAGCTCTGAGGGAACTGGATGAGAGTTTTCTGTTCACATCAGGACAGACTGTTCAGAGTAATGTACTAGCTGTATTCTCACCCTCGTCTGAGGCTGGATGAGATTTCGCATTATAATCAGTGACAAAATGTAACAATATAGTATAGACATTATTCTCAACTTGTATGTATATATATATATATATATATTTTTTTTTTTTTTCTAAATGTAATATATATATATATAAGCATCGTGAAGTGAAATTTTCTCTGGTGGTCAAGTTTTTGGAAATGGAAGATAAGGTATTGTAAACGTATTTTTATTTTGCATATGAGGAAACTCTGGGTCCTTCTGGGTCACACAGCATCAATATTAAGCAGTCAGATTTCATTCAAGGTTCATAGTATCGCCAATTCTTTGTATCGAGAGTTTTTTTTTACTACTATCAAAGCAGCGCTTCCCTTCCCCATTTCCCTAGAATGGTATAAACGTGATAATTATAAATTAAAGAATTATCCAGCTAATAGAACGAGGAGAGATTACAAGATTACTTTGTGTTTTGCAGAAACGTTTGATGCAGTACCACATGATAGGTTATTAGTTATAGGCGGAAGGCGGGTTAGGATTACTGGATACGTAGAAAGATGGACTAGGGAGTAACTGAGTAAAAAGTGTAATGAGAACAATGGCTAGAAGATGCTATTTATCTTGGGGGATGGGTTGCTGGTGGGGTTTGTGAATGGTATTCATCTAGGGTTATTCACTGATGTAATAATACGAGTGTGTAATACTTGTCTATCTTTATTTCTTGCAATAAAGAAACCCAATACATTTTACACATTTTATTCATTGATTTGTTGGTATTCCCTGCCATTAATAATATAACGAATGCTATTTGTCTTGGGAGCAAGTTACATCTAGAATACTGCAGTTATGTGCCTTGATATTAAAAATATTGCAGAGAAATTACATACACAGTTTTAAGAGCAGATACGATAGAGCAGAACCACTTACTTCGGTGGGACATATTGTTGGATGCTTATTATTTACTTCATGGGGAAGCACTAAATGTGTGAGGGTCTCACACACTCCTCGGGGAATCGGAAGCAATCAGTTTTGACCTAAGGGGAAAATAGCTCCAGTTTTTAGGATCAAGAGCCCTTCACCAGCATCGAGGTACCCCTTTTTTAAAGGATGTTTCTGTCGCCTCATAGGTTTTTTCTCGCCTCACCGCAAATATCCTTCGCTTTTCGTCTTCCAAAATCCGTAATGAACATTTAAAATGTTAAGGAAGAAATAATAAAAAGCGTGATTGTAAATATGAAAAAAAATACGACAATGAAAATAGGAAATAAAACCTGAGCGCTTTCATATGTGTAAGCACACGAAAGCGCTCAGGTTTTAATTCCTATTTTCACTATGGATTTTTTTTTTATCTAGAGTATTAAGTTTGACTTATCATCATTCCGATGACCACACCCAACACCGCTACACGTGATATCTATCGTAGATGCCGAAAAAAGATGAGGTGCCATCGCTGCTTGACCTCCAGTATGGCCGACCAAACAAGAGTCAATAATTCAAGACATCAGTTGCTAAAAAAAAACTATATACCGTATTTTTTTGTTTAAATAAAAAGTGATCCTCATACTTCAGCCTTTGAAACAAACAAAGATTTTTTTATCTTGTTTTGCATTTATTATTTAATAATAAACGGTACAAAGCAACCTGTTATACTTGACTTAAGTTTAACATACAATTCACTACTAATACTTTAAATTTGAAGGTGATAACAACGTCGTTTTGGGATCGTGTTGGACCACCGTTAACTCTCAATAAATAATTCTCAAGGACGATCCGTAACGTCGTCTAGTTTTCATCTCTGATTTGTGGCTTAGATGGGAACTGTTCCCGTTACGGAATTGAGAATTTGTTCGATATATTTCCTAATTCTTATTTATATGTTACAGCTGTTGCATATCACTCTCCTCCACCTCTCTCTACTCCATTACACTAGATTTGTTTACTCTGATGAAAGTCTTCTCCTTTTCTCTCTCTCTCTATCTCCACTCCACTTTCTAATTTCTCTTCCTTCCACTTCACTCTTCACTCCTTCACTCTTGAGCCACTCATCGTGATGGTGACGGGGGTGGGGGTATGGAGGGGTAGTAGTAGTACCCGCTAAAAATGAAGCCATTTCTTGTTTACGCTGATGACCTCGTTCAGCCACGCCTCGAGTGAAGTAGCCGATGCACTCTGTACACACGCCCACAGCGTGAGTGTGGTGAGCACTCGTCAAGGATGATGTTATTACCGATGCTCAGTAACCCGCTGGCCCCCGGGCTCAACTGGAGAAGGAAACCTTAAAATTAAAACTGCCGCTGCTACGGAACCCACAGTGGAATGACTGACAATTTCCTGGAAGCACACGGTACAACCAATCCTGCGTAATAGAAGAGTTTCGTCCTGGTTTCGTTCCTACGATGTAGCTACCCGCACACTGCAGAGCATAAAAAAGTGTCTTAGACTGTGTGAGTAGCGTGAAGGCTGAGAACCTCCTGTGTCCATCTTGCACGAGCTATTACCATCAATAGTTATTGTCCCGTGTTTGTCAACAGTCAGTCAACACCTGCAACTTCGATCACCACTGCTTGAGAATAATTCATCACCGGCTGCTGCCATGTACCTCACTGCTTAAGATTACTTCTACACTTGAAAGAAAACACGTTACCTGTAAATACATTGTCAATAATACACAAATAACCCGCAAAATAACCCACAAATAATAACGACGGCGTTGCAGTCCGACTTAGATTATAATTGTTCCAGTCATGGTATTTTGCCTCTTTGTTCTTCATTGTCAATAAGCCCATGCTGAAATTACCTAATATTTAAGCAGTTTAGAATTCTAAATCTGTTCTGTTCTATACACAAGCAGTAATTACATAACCGTCTGGCTGTAGTTTTTAGTTCTAGTTTTCTGAATGGATTTTAATGAATGAATAATGTGGTTTGACCAAGTGAGACTTGTTTTTGGTAATCTTTTGTTCTTGTAAAATCTAGTTTTAAATTATCAGAAAATATATTCATTCCATTAAACATTAGAACTGCTGCAGAACAACCGATACATTACTGTACTTGTTGAACTTATTTGAAAAGTTATAAGTTATAATATATATATATATATATATATATATATATATATATATATATATATATATATATATATATATATATATATATATATATATATATATATATATATATATATATGCAATAATTTCGCAAAAATAATTCTGAATCTAACGAAAAACTGTATTTCATTGAGTTTGTTTATTATTAAATTATTGTAAACTTATGTAAAATATATTTAGTTGGATTAGGCTAAATTAAATTGCGCTTGTTATAATAAGGTTAGGTAATTTTTCTAAGGTTCTTTTGGTACAAAATTATTAATTTTTACATTAACGTAAATGAAAAAAATATATCTCTAAAATATGGGTTGGTAATTAAGGAAATTATCACTGTTAATGTAATATATTAGGATTTTCTATTGTACGTTAATATATATGGTTAGTAACACTGACCCAAACAAGCGAGAAATTGATTTCCGTCTCATGATTTAAGCATCAGAAAATAACATGCAAGATCACGAACTATTATTATTATTATTATTATTATTATTATTATATTATTATTATTATTATTATTATTATTATTATTATTATTATTATTATTATTATTATTATTTTCATTATTATTACTTTAATTATTATTATTATTTATTATTATTATTATTATTATTATTATTATTATTATTATTATTATTATTATTATTATTATTATTGAAATACTATAATCAGGTGGATAGCTCAGCGCAAAGGCTGGTGGAGGATTAATCCTTCATCCACTAACAATGGAAGTATTTCTCCACCTTCAGTATGGTAAGGAAGTGGAACGAGCAGGAAGAGGAAGCACTGGTGGCAGGATCCATGAGGCCAGGAGCGAGTAAATCCAGCAAGCATAGTGTAAAGATGCAGGGCGAGGAACCGAGACTCAAACCCTGCAATCAGAAATAGGTGGGAACACACACACACACACACACACACACACACACACACACACATACACACATACACACACACTAAAACCTCTTGAATTACCAACATAAAGGATACAACACTTAGGAACATAGAGGTGCGGCCGTAGAAGCTCGAAATAGGTACTCAATCATGTTTAACAGCCATCGTATACAATAGCAGGGATGATGCGGCTCCAAGAGTAGAGAGAGAGAGAGACTGAAACATTTATATAGTCTCAGTTTGGTTTAAAGTTGAATCACTTGGATGAGGCAGTAGCGGAGGGAAACTTAGTACACAGCTTCAAGAACAGATATGAAAAGACCCAAGATGCCAGAAATCAGTGATGCCGATCAAAGTAGTCCAGAAGGCGCGGCCAATTCCTTCAGTTAAGAGCCCTTCACCTGTACCTAAACATCCCCTTGAAGGGACCGTCGTCCTGAGTGGCACCCAGTCAAAAATACGACCCACTAGCCAAGTCGATGTAATGCAGTGTTGTTCTCTTCTTACCCTCATGTTTCACGGTGCACACGGGGGAGCGGTCGTGCAGTGAGGTGGAGGCTGGAGGCGGTGGCAATGTCGTGACTGAGATCAATAAGTGGTTTATGCAGAGAACCGGGTAAGAAGAAATCAGAAGGCGGTAGGTTGACATGTAAGGTGGAAATCGGGGAACATAAGCGAGGTTGTTGATGTAATTCACTCGTGTAAAATGAATGAAGAAAGATAGGCTAAGTCTTATTAAATTCTAACTAACAGAGGGGCCAATGATAACCCTCCTAATGTGTAAAGAAACATCTAATAGGCCTGTTATGTTTAGGATTAGCTTGCCATTGGTTCGAATTCCACTTCGTTTTATGACAGTCTTAATATATAAGTTGGACGGAACAAGGAGTAGGGTACGTCAAGAAAAGTATTAGAAGGAAGGTGTGAAAGAGGTCTTGAGGGTCAGCAGCATGTGTGAGTGTATTACGGCCGAGTGAAGACAATCGATGTTTGTTCTAAGTAGACTGAGCTATAGCAAAGTGAACTGCGGTAATGGTTCACTGGTAATAATCCAAGACCGTTCGAAACATTGTATAGTTTCCATTTTCCATTTTAAGATTAGTTGTGAGTTGTTATTCTGTCAGGTGGAGAATTAGACACATGTACAACATCTGGGTGCCTTTGTAGACGCTTTGCCATCCAGTGGCTTTATCAACACAATACAAGGACATTATGGGAAGACTGTAGAAGCATATGCAAATGACGAGGTAATCAGTGCCTATGCAGGTGACCTTTCCATAGCAATCTCCTTTCAGGTACCTATTTCAGGCGACCCTTCCAAAGCAATCTCCTTTCAGTGCCTCCCTCCAGCAACCTATTTCACGTCACCTTTCAACTGCGATCTCTTTCCAGGACCTCTTTCCGAACACCTTTCTCCGGTAACCTATTTCCAGCGACCTTTTTTGAGTGACCTTCTTTCCGCGCCCTCCCTCCAAATACCTCCCTCTAGTGCCCATTCTTCATCAAACTTACTCCCTTAGTAGACTGCCCTACATTTCATCTCCCTCCTATCTGCTTATTATACCCCCTGCCACAGTCTTCATTAACGTGCTTCCTTCCCGTGCGTACCTAACACCTCTCAGGTAATATCTTATAGCTATTTCATCTGTTGCGCTGTCAGGAGTGGTAATCTGATGGATGGTAGTTCAGTTTTTAGTATGTCTCTGTGCGTATGTGTGTGTGTGTCTTTACGTAAACGGCCATCAAATAATACTCCATTTTTTTTAACACTCTGGCTGTCTCCCAATGAGGCAGGGTGACTCAAAAGAGAAACTTTCACCATCATTCACACTGTCACTGCTTTGCCAGAGGCGCGCACATACGACAGTTCAGATGACCTTCCAAACAGCAAATATCCCCACCCCTCACTAAATGATGCTCTAGGACTCAAACTGAAAGATCAGCTGGGTTCCAGGGTAAACACAGAGGACTGGGCATAATATAAGTCTCTTGTAAATCGTTCTCACTTCTCTGCGCATCAGGAAATTCCTTGATCGACGCGTGAACTGAATCGTGCTTTGAGAACTGAGTCGAAGTTGAAATTGTCAGGAGATATTGGGGAAAATGGTTGGGAAATGAATTGATTGGGATGGATTAACCTCTCACTTCCTTCCTACCATTTCCTATTCATTCTCGCCCCTCATTTTGTTCCTGCTGCTCCTCCTCCTGCAGCTGCTTCGAACCCTTCTCACTCATTCTCTGATGGCCGTGGTAATCGCAAACCACACTAACTCAAATTGGATGCTCCGATTTTCTAGACACATTGTTTACACCCTCTCTTCTCTCTCTCTCTCTCTCTCTCTCTCTCTCTCTCTCTCTCTCTCTCTCTCTCTCTCTCTCTCTCTCTCTCTCTCTCTCTCTCTCTCTCTCTCTCTCACTCTCTCTCTTTCTCTCAAGCTATATTTTGATATGAGGTTTAAAAAATAATTCTAAAAAAAATGCACTGAATATGTTAACACCATATTGAGAGGTGGTCTCTACTTGCCCAAGGGTTAGAACAATTTATTAATGTTATCTCTCTCAGGGGCGGTGTTTAATATCGCAAGGCAATAGCGAGACACCTTTATGTCATCATGATCAAAGCGGCTAACACGAGACCTATCATTAATTAAGGCGCGTCCCTGGACCACCTTCCTTCAGTGACCAAGCGAAACGCTTCTGGATCCCACTCTCCCAAAACCCCCATAGTGGCCTGCTTGCCCAAGTGGGCCTGCCTGACGAAGGTCGGTCTCTCAGCCGAAAGCAGAGGCTTGAGGCCGGAAGTTTATGTACTGGAGGTGAAACCTGGAACCAGCTGCCTGACGAGGTTGTCCTTTCCGAGTTTGTTGCAAGTTGTAGAATATAGGAAGTTTGAGGAAGGTTGGAGTACTTAGCGAAGTTGAAGGGGGTCGATGAAACTGGTCTGCAATATACTATGTCATGCAAAGTGCATCGTCTTTCACTGTGCACCTTCATCAGTCACAGATCATCATTACTGTCACTTTCACTGGATAGTAAAAAAATAGACAACAATGATCTGACCTCACCACTCTCGTGTTGTCGTGAGATTCAGCTGCTAAACCGGCACTTGTGATCGGTGTGTGGCCCACGCTAACCTTCTTAGTATATAGAAATGTAAGCAGTTGGGCGAATCTAATTAGGCCAGCATATTGCTGTGGTGAGCGCACTGGCCTGCTAATTTTAGGGCTGGCCTCCCGTAGGTTCAAATCCCACCCGTACCCTGAAATAAGATGGCGATGTTTGTATAAGATTCTTGACATTAATTAATTTAATAGAGTTTTAAACTGGTTAATTTAACAACAGCGTTTTATTCATGTTCGTAGAGTTTATTATTTCTTATTTTGATTTTTGTTTTGATTGTGAATGCGTTAAATATAATTTTATATTTATTCCTAAAAGTGATGATTGACCTACACAATCAAAATGTTTCGTAAATATACCTATTTCTAAGTACAGCAAAATTTACCAAGTATAGTTCCATTGGTGTTTGTAATAGGCTCTCCACTATTATGTCTAACATCATAATCTCCAAGAATTAAGGCAGGTTCACTATTAATGTGATCTGGCAAAAAAACATTGAAATTATTGACATAAGATATGTAATGTTAGCATAAGACTGTGCTTCGAAAAGCGATGTTAAAACACGAGGAGCAGTAGTACTAGGTTACCATTACACGAGGAGCAGTAGTACTAGGTTACCATAACACGAGGATCAGTAACACTAGGTTATCATAACACAAGGAGCAGTAACACTAGGTTACCATAACACGAGGAGCAGTAGTACTAGGTTACCATAACGAGCAGTATACAGGTTACCATAACACGAGGAGCAGTAACACTAGGTTACCATAACACGAGGAGCAGTAGTACTAGGTTACCATTACACAAGGATCAGTAACACTAGGTTATCATAACACGAGGAGCAGTAACACTAGGTTACCATAACACGAGGAGCAGTAGTACTAGGTTACCATAACACGAGGAGCAGTAACATTAGGTTACCATAACACGAGGAGCAGTAGTACTAGGTTACCATTACACAAGGATCAGTAACACTAGGTTACCATAACACGAGGATCAGTAACACTAGGTTACCATAACACGAGGATCAGTAACACTAGGTTATCATACCACGAGGAGCAGTAACACTACCAGTAGGGTCAGGAAGTAGCACGCTGAAGGCTGAAACTGAGGATTTCAGCAACTGCACTTCCTTGATTCTCTTGTTAGGCTTTTGCTTTGAGTAGTTAGAGCTATCCTCCCATTCCTGGGATCAAATTTGACTGCCTCCCATTCTCCCAGTGCTGTGAGATCCCTGTGGACTTAGCGGTTCCCTATGAATGGAGTCTGACAGCTTCCTCTCCCTTCCACTGAAATTTGATAGCTTTAATTGGAGTCTGACAGCTCCCTCTCCCTTCCGCTTGAACTTGACATGAGTGACAGTCTAACATATCATTCCCTCACATAAAAGATGAGTGACCTAGCATAACACAACTTCCCGTCACGCAAAAGATGTGTGACCTAGTTTAACACATCCCCTCACGCAAAAGATGAGAGACCTAGCCTAACATACCATCCCGTCATGCAAAAGATGAGAGACCTAGCCTAACATACCATCCCGTCATGCAAAAGATGAGAGACCTAGCCTAACATACCATCCCGTCATGCAAAAGATGAGAGACCTAGCCTAACATACCATCCCGTCATGCAAAAGATGAGACCTAGCCTAACATACCATCCCGTCATGCAAAATATGAGAGACCTAGCCTGACATACCATCCCGTCATGCAAAAGATGAGAGACCTAGCCTAACATACCATCCCGTCATGCAAAAGATGAGAGACCTAGCCTGACACATCATTCCATCCGCCCCACCTACTTCAATTCTTTCATACACCCCAACACAAAGATTTACACCCGCCTGCCATTGTACACACATGATTGGTGGACCGTGACTACACATAATACGGATTAATGTGTCACTAAAAACGACTATTGGAACAAGGATACCCCGCAAAAACTTGCTTCTTGGAGGTGTCTGTTTTTTCTCCCTCCTCTCCTCTGTGGTATTGACGAGGATATATTTCATACCGCAATCACCTTGTTTCATTCTCCTTGTATTTTTTCCTTTTCATTTTATTTATTTCCTGGGAAGCAGCAGTAGTGGCCAACAACGACATAATTTGCTTGTTCTAAAGTGTAGCTGCCTGTAAAAATAATTGAATGTGATCTGATGTTGCAAAATTATTTATGTTCAGAGAGAGAGAGAGAGCTCTTAGCTTGTAAATAAAGTTAAGAACCTATAACCTAACCTTGTAAAACCCATATGTAAGAAAGAGAGAGAGAGAGAGTCGCCTTGGACTTCCACTGGCCAAGAATTACACATGGGATCAACAAGAAGTCTGCAATTTCTTCCTGCTAAGAACAACAAATGCCACTGGATGGAACGTGTGTGCCACATCCATTCAGTCCTTACCAGCCAATTCCCTGTTCTAGATTTCAGCTCTGGTAATTGCATAACGAGACGGGTTCGAGAGCTGTCCCTAAAGACAGGTCTAGGGTACTAGTGCCTCGTCAGAGGTCATCCAACACGATTGATAGTGGGCTGATTTTTTTGTCGCGTGTGTGTGTGAACTCACAGCGACAACATTGAATTATATGGCATGGTGTACCCCAAGGGGCTGCTGTGGACCGCTTAAAATGATTACTGTCACTCTCTTTCTTTTACCCAGGGTTTTACAGGGTTAGGGTAAAGGATTCCTAACTTTATTTACAAACTAAGAGCTGTTATCTAAATCAGCTCATTTGAAAGTCTTTTTATTGTTATGAAACAAATATTTCTCATCTCTCTCTCTCTCTCTCTCTCTCTCTCTCTCTCTCCCCATCGAATAACTTGAACTTAGAAAAGGAAAGCCAGATAATAGTGTTCGCAAATCTTCAGAGTACCTTGACGAATATACGCTTTTCTCTAAAATGAATTTTACAACTTAAAACTGACGGCCAAAACGGCGTTTAAATTACCCCAGGACTCTCATCTAAACCAAATGCTGTTACCCACTCGTGTTTACCAGCGAGTGAGGAACGAGGTGAGGGAAGGGTGTTGAATCTACATCAACAGCCTTGTGAGAGTCCTGTTAGCTAAGGAAAGGGAGGAGTCGCTCACGTTCCCACTTACGTTCACACACACACACACACACACACACACACACACACACACACACACACACACACACACAACCCCCGTTATACAGCCATTATTACCGCATTGGTACTGTTCACGGTATTAATACGTGTATAATCTGGGCTGAGGGAGGAGGAAAGGGGAAAAAAAAGCAAAAGTGGATAATAAGAGACATGCCCTATAATCTGCGACCCTCGCCGATGATAATGACGGCTATCTAGCAAGCATCAGTCAAATGCTGCTGAAGTACAGCAGGTGCCCCGCAGAGTGTTGGTAGTAGAAGTAGTCATACCTTTTTTGGCTATATCATGGCATCGTCCTCCGGGTATAAACTGATGCCTCTGTGACTTACGCATTCCCAGCATTGCGTGCATTACTGGGCATACAAAAAGGCATGCTCTTAATTTTGCTTAACGCCTGTCAAGTGCACAAGTTTCACCTGTGCACTGTCATCAAGAATATTTTATTCCTAAAATGGCCAGTGGAGCAAATTCTCAATGTATGTACACTGAGGGATGATTGGTTAGTTTATGGGATTTAAAGGCTAGCGAATACGCGAAGGTCATTAATTAAGGCGGCATGAAATCTACGCCTGGACACCCAAGAATACCATAGGCCCTTTAATAGGTAGTAATGCATACACTCAGAATATTTCCACTGAGAGACATGCTTACCTTGTTCTTTATAACCTCCCAATTATATACACCTCGGTATATATACAATATTATTATTATTATTATTGCTATTATTATTATTATTATTATTATTATTATTATTATTATTATTGCTATTATTATTATTATTATTATTATTATTATTATTATTATTATTATTATTATTATTATTATTATTATTATTATTATTATTATCAGTCTACACCTTTCATATTATCAATAGAAAACTTGAATTTTTATTTTTCCAGTGCAGCATCTCCTTTGCAGTGTGAGTTTTTCCTTCCATCATTATTATTTTTCCTCTAGTTCCATTTACATGACAATACCGAACGCCTAAGGCCTAGGTAAACACTGTTGCTCATCTTGCGTTAGTAGAGAAGGAAGGGCGTGGCTCTGGGGGGATCACTGAGGCCTTTTGCATTAGCGGTAAGTCCAACGGGGACGCAAAATATTGCTAGGCCTGCCATGTGTAGGCTTCGCTCGGTGGTGTTCCAGTAAGGTTGGATGTCTGGACTCTCTTGAGGCCTAAAGTTCCGGTGGAAAAATGGTCTGGTGATGCCGACTAGATGAGGAAAAGGGCAGTTATGTACGGTTCAGGACGTTTATTAGGGGGAAACATAACGTTCCAGTGTATGGCCCTCTCTTTCTCTCTCTCTCTCTCTCTCTCTCTCTCTCTCTCTCTCTCTCTCTCTCTCTCTCTCTCTCTCTCTCTCTCTCTCTCTCTCTCTCTCTCTTTCGCTCGCTGCCGTTTATTAAGATCTCTAGAATGTCATTTACCTTGGCATATTTTTCAAGTATTTCCTATGGTACTGTTCGTGTTCAAAGTGGCAGTTTACCTGACTGATCTCCATGAAGGAAACATAGCTGATGACGTTTCGCTCAAGGGTAAACTTTATCGGGTCCTCACTCCTGAATGAAATGTGTCTCTGGATAATTTTTCGCAATTCAGTTTTTTGCGTTTCTGGTCTCTGAAACCAAATTTATAGATACCTAGTATATTTTTTCTACATGTATATATTTAGTGTGTTGTTAATATCTTCGTTCATATTTTTTTTAGTTAATATTGGCAAGTTTCATAATGATCTATAGTGTTTTATCCACGTGTACTGTAACCACCTTTGTATTTATATGGGCAGATAAGATCCCCTTAGGATATCCGGAAAATGTTTGGAATTCAGGTAATTCGTTAAATATTGTTGTTATGTAATTATAATTGGCATATTATTTTGAGTATTACTGTTATTTATGATTGAGTGGATTGTGGGGGTAATATTTCAAGTGGTTGTAGGGGAAAATTATATGGAAGTTGATTAGCTATTTGTGAAGTAGGCTTTGTATGTGTGTGTGTGTGTGTGTGTGTGTGTGTGTGTGTGTGTGTGTGTGTGTGTGTGTGTGTGTGTATTACTATTAACTCAGCTGCCAGACAGTTCTTTTTATCCACATCCATTTATTTACATATTTATTAATTTGAATGCTTATATTTTTTAGAAATTTCCCTAGCAACTTTAAGGTTGAATTCTTGAATGATTGTATATTTTTCTCACTTTCCATTTACCTATTTGCCTGCCTTCCACTAGTCAATCATTTTCTTGTTCAGTCCCTCTACCTATCCCTTGGTGCGTATTTCAGATGAGTCCAGTGCAAATACGCATTATATAATAAATGGTAAACAATACCAATTAGTTGATATGTGCGACACTAGATGTCTTTATTAATGAAACGTTTCGCCTGAAATGCGGGTTTTATCTGTCGAATATAGAGATGACTTACAATCCTGGAGACGACACGTCGGCTGATGTCTCCAGGATTTTAATTCGTCTCTGTAACTATCTAATGAAGTCTACAGTCCAGGTGAAACTTTTCGTCAATAAAGATATTTAGTGTTTCATATGTCTTATCAATAAAGATACCCAGTGTTGATTGCATTTTCCTATCACTTTCTCTATTATCTGGAACTCTTCACATTCTTCCCTTCAAAGGTGCCTTGATACTGGTAAAGGGCTCGTGATCCAAGGAATTGGTGCTATCTTCCCCTTAGATCAATCCTGTTGACATCCCAGCTACAGTACCTTGGATCAAGAACGTTTCACCACACTAAGGTACCTCTCCCCCCAACGGGACAAGTATCTGTATGGCTCATTTACATACATTAAATGCTACTCACAGATTCTGCACACCTTCTTTCAGTGACACTTTTTTTTTGCATGTCATCTTGTCATATGCAAATCAGATACACTTTTTTGTTTGTCTTTATTTTGTCTGGAAAATAATTTTTTTTATATTGGTTGAAGCTTTTTTTTTTTTAGTTGGTAGGAAGTAGCATTGACCAGTGTACATAGATGCAGGTGCACTATTTACCTTGTTCTTCACATCAGTTTCTACTGGGATTCGATTTCTACCTGATACTGACTCTCCTGTATCAACCCATCCATTAGCGTTGGAAAATTGCAGCGAGATTTGCCCTTTTCATTTTGCTCCTCAAGTTACTACTAAAATTCTTTTCTGACACCGCTCTTCGCGTCATTTTCTATAACATTACATAACCCATAGTTATTTTTTTAAAGTTTACGCGTAACTAATTTAGGAATTGCTTATAACTAAACCCTTCGAGGTCCCAGTGTGTAATTACCCTCTTTACATACCTGTCATCTGTAATATGAAGTATCGTTTTTTGCTTTGTTTTTTTTTACAGCCATCATCCTCTAACAAGTCTTGTCTCATCGTTCTTCCTTCGCAAATAATTATTTAAATATGTAAGGGAGTAAGAAGAAAAAAAAAGGAGGAATGGAGAATGGAATGAGTAGCACCACTATAGAAATAACTACCGTATTTCACACAGCTATTAGCTCGAAATTCACTGAGGAAAACAATAAGACAATACCCAGTCGAAGAAAATATTCGCGTGCTCTGAAGCCGACACTAAATATCATCCAGATTAGCACCTTTGACACGTTAAAATTCCCAGAGAAGCTGAACACACAAATCAGCTCGGCTAGTGGAGCTACCAGCCATGCTCTTTAATGACTCGAGATGGTATCGCATAGAGTATTATTTGGTAAGATATGGCCGACCGCTATAGTAGAGAAAAACAGTGGACCATAATGTTAAATGGGAAATTATCTGAGTGGTTGGGCGTAGAAAGACGGGGTTCCTGAGGGACTTTTCCTTGGGCTCTCTTCCTAATCTAAGGTAGCCTTAAACCCATTCATACCCTTGATGACGTGTTATTAAGAGTTGATTTAGCATTAACATGCATGTGTATTGGGTGTATTTCAATGCAGATTAAAATGAAATAAGAGACTACAAAGAAACCTTATTCAAACTCTGAGGATATCGGAGAAATCTTATGCATTCAAAGAAGAAGAACAGGCCTTTGAAATGCAAGGTGATTTAGAAATAAACAAACAGTTTGAAAAAAACTCTCTTCGATTAAATATACAACAGAGATTGACAAACAAACTTATTCCCTTTGGTTTAGCATTAACGTGAATGTTGAAAGTGTTTCAGTTTGATGTTTCAACATTGTAAGCTGGAACCCCAAAGCCTATTCACAGAACAGCCGGATAAGCTAATCAACCTACCCGCAAGACTACCTGACTTGGTGAGCGTTAAATTAAACAAACAAAAAAAAATTATTCCTAGCAGTGTTAACTAGTACCTGGTATTCAGTTTCTCCAAAATATTCGCAAAAGTTAACACTTTATCAAGAATTTAGTGAAGGGAACTACATATCCCGACAAGCATTTCAACGTCTATAAAAGCAGTGTGAAACCCAAGTTCTTCCTTGGCATGTCATTTATAAATTCACACTTTTCAATGTGGTCTTCACTACTTTGTTTTCTTCTGGCTGTGGCAGGAGGAAGTGCAGAATAGGAACGGAGCCTTTTACTTTACAATAAGCTAACACTATTACCTTACCTTATCTAAAAAAAAAAAGATACATTCCTCACTTTTCTGAAAAAAAAAACAGAGAAGAAGAGCTCCCTAGATAGAAGTTTAGCCCATCTCAGCAGATAACCAAAATATAGATCGTAGGCTCTTTTGTTTCCTGTCCATCTTTCGTCCTCTTCTACCCTTTGTCTCACATTTATGAATAACAAAAAAAGCTGGCCACTAACTGCACCTTTGATTTGTCTCTCTCTTAACTGATTCCACCAAAAACATTGGATTTTTTTTCACTCGCTCCATCAGCCTTACCAAACGTATTATTTTCAGTAATAATTACGATCAATAATGGTTCTCTTCTTACGAGCGTCTGATTGCAATGTGTATACACTCCCTTATCTTACACTTCCTGGTATTTACCAATGGTTCTTATTCCTGTAACATTTACCTGCCAATTTAGGAGGTCTATTTTGTGATTGGGGAGCGGGGGCAATGATTCCCGGAACTATTTGCAGACGACAAATAACGAACTGACACCTTGCCCCAAAAAATTATTGATGAAAGATGGACAGCGTTTCCGTTCATCCTGGATCATTTTCAGAACTGTGACAGAGAGCACTGTAGCAGTCACAGCAGAAGCTACAGCAGAAGCTACATGAGCTTTACATATACAGTGGAAGTCGACCTTGAGTGAGAGAGGATGATTTGCGGATCAAGTTGATCCGACCACCATTGCTACGTCCACTCTGCAGTCTGGGTGGTGTTTCCTAGGAGATAAGACCCTTGGCATGTGATCCTAGGAGACAACTCTCCTAGGAGACACGACTCTCCTAGGATGAGTCTTACGAGACACGACACGCCTGGGATATAATGCTAAGAGATGTCTTTCCCCGGGCTATGATGACAGAACTGTCCGCAGCATCAGCCTTGACAAACATCACCGTACTATCCACAACACCAGCCTTGACAGACGCCACGGTACTATCCACAACACCAGCCTTGACAGACACCACGGTACTATCCACAACACCAGCCTTGACAGACGCCACGGTACTATCCACAACACCAGCCTTGACAGACGCCACGGTACTATCCACAACACCAGCCTTGACAGACGCCACGGTACTATCCACAGCACCAGCCTTGACAGACGCCACGGTACTATCCACAACACCAGCCTTGACAGACGCCACGGTACTATCCACAACACCAGCCTTGACAGACGCCACGGTACTATCCACAACACCAGCCTTGACAGACGCCACGGTACTATCCACAACACCAGCCTTGACAGACGCCACGGTACTATCCACAACACCAGCCTTGACAGACGCCACGGTACTATCCACAACACCAGCCTTGACAGACGCCACGGTACTATCCACAACACCAGCCTTGACAGACGCCACGGTACTATCCACAACACCAGCCTTGACAGACGCCACGGTACTATCCACAACACCAGCCTTGACAGACGCCACGGTACTATCCACAACACCAGCCTTGACAGACGCCACGGTACTATCCACAGCACCAGCCTTGACGGCCAGCACCGTACTATCCAGTGATCGCTGGTGAACGAGAGGCTCGTCAATAACCCCAGCGCTAGATAACAAGAGACAGCCTCTATTACTTTAATGGTTGAATGTGTCGTTTGTCTGAGGGAGAAATAAGAGGTGGTGGAGGAGATTGTTCTTGCTGGTGTATTTGCCACCTGCAGTCATGCAACACACCCGTCCAGTTGTTGCTCAACATCGTAGGGTGCAATTACAAAATTAGATTAAGTTTACGGCACGAAATTGATCTTTGAGTAACGTGTGGATCTGAAGGCAACTGATTAGTATTAGTAGTAGTATTAGTATTAGTGTTATTATTATTATTATTATTATTATTATTTTATATTATTATTATTATTATTATTATTCATGAGAAACGCTAAATCTGAAAGGGGTCACACACTGCGTGGGGAATGAGTGGTAATCAGATTTGATCCGAGAAAGGGGGATAGGGGGCGTTAATAATGCCACATGAATCCTACGCTTGTTAAGGCAAACTTGTTCCGCGCAGCGCTTGTATAATGTATGGGTGTTGACTAGCATACGCTATACGCAGCATTGTTTACCCTACGCCTGTTAACGCAAATACGCTACGCAGAACATTGTATAATGTAAGGGCCTAATGAGCAGTGGTGTGACGGGTACTGGGATCCTCTCTGGGCTGCTCTTCCCGTCTGCCACTGCAGAAATTATAGGCCATAACTCCGTCCCCATCAATTAACTTTACTCGCAGTGCTCCCGTGTCGAATATTATCTCTATAATTTACAAAAAAATGCCGTGTTTCGTATAAAATATCCATCTCGTATCTTTTAATGACGTTTATGCATCGTTATTACCCGAATATATAGGCAGGACCACCAGCTGTGCTGCCTGGTGTAAACAAGACTTCCCACGGGGGTTCAGACAGATGGATTAGGTGATTTGTAAACAAGAATGCTTTGCAATGTGAAGAATTCTTTAGCAAAAACCTTCTGGAAACAATGTATCAAGATACGGCAACACTGATTTAACAAATCCGCTCAGAGTTGTTGTTGTTCTTATTATTGTTATTGCTGTTGTTGTTGTTACACTTGTCATCGAAAATGAGCTGACATGGGTCTTTGTCATATGACGATCGTTCATTGATGTCGGTAGACCTCTGACGGAGCAGTAGTGGTTGTGATATTGAAGAAGCGCTTTGACAGCGTAGGTAACTCAGCTCTCATAGCCAAAACAAATTAGTGTACATCTCTCTCTCTCTCTCTTTCTCTCTCTCCACACACACACACACACACACACACGCACGCACAACAAAAGCAAGGAACACAAATACTCAACACAACTCTATTTCGGAGCCGAGAAGGAGACACAGGCGTGTGTGTTGCTGTTGAGACTGGTGTTACTAACACACACGTAAGAATAAAAAAAACCTGACAAGTCATTTATCTCGTATGAAAATTAAATGAGAAGAATATTTTTGTTTGTTTAAAGCTCTCAGAAATCAAGTTTGTTCCTTCAGTTTGGCTGACCGTCTCAAGATTACTACATAAGGAAGGATCAAACTTATGGCACTCCTTACGCTGAATAATATTAATAATTATCTTTATTTCAACAATTACATGATGCAACTTATACGGATCCATAAGGGTTTGCAAATTCACAAAGAAATATTATAATAACCTCAAAAAAAATCAGACACGCAAAGCGTATACTACTCATAAAAATGTTTTCAAAATTATCGGTCTCTTTGAGTCTGCATAATTTTTTTTTTAAGGAATGTTGTAATAGTCAAGACGAAGAATGAGGGATCTGGAAGGAGGGGAAAGGGGGGGGGGAGGCAAGGAGGTAAGAGCCTCGTTTAATTGGCTTAATCAAACGCTTAACTGCCTGAGCCCGGCGAAGCATTTTGCATAAACGCATTCAAGCGTCATTAAAATTTGCCTGTTAAACACGGCCGGTTAAGACAATTATCTCGGTGTTGCTTAATATATCCATCAGTCAGCCAGTGGTGTGCCGTGCCCACCTGGTCTCTACCACAGGTTTCTGTCTGCCGGTGATTGGCCACTGTGTTTGCTGTAAACAAGACCGGACTTCACACGGCATGTCTCGACGGCTGCAAGCCATCTTTCTTGCAGTAAATGGGAGATTTATAACGCACTAGTCTACTTCTAGGCTTCAGCTGGGTAAATATGTCTTAATGATATTCTAGAGGTGACTTTAGTTCGTGTGGTGCTGCGACCTGTGTATATAACTAAATCACGAAATGAAGATGGTAATAAACGACGTTTCGGTCAGTCCTTTGACCATTATCATGTGGTGCCGATAATTGTCTAGGAGAAACCGAAGCTTCGTCTAATTTAATTACCGCTGGAGGGCTAGTTGCGAATTGCTCCAGCCAGGGAATTGTAGGTTTTATTCCTCGTGTGGTAGATAATTCAGCCATTTCTTCTATTCTGTTATTATCTTTTCTTTAAATTTTTCACATATTTTAATATTCAAACTTATTTAACGATTTCAAAGTAAAAAATAAAATGCATCTTTAAAAACTTTTCTTGTGGGCCTACAGACTGGCGCATTTATGTATGGCTAAGGAATTAATTCACCTCGTTTTCTTCATAGGCATATTAAATAATTTATTCCCCCCAAAATTGCACCTTGTTCTGCCTCAAAGTTCCTCACCTCAAGTGGCGTTGTAAAAAAAAAATCACTCGAATATAAAAGAAATACAGAAAAAAATCATTCCACTGTCATTCAGAATTTGACTTTCGTGACTGACGATGCCATAAAACCAGCAATATTCGTTGTAAATTTTGTCGTAACGAGTAGTGTAAGCTTTTATAAGCTGGTTGGTTACCTTTGCGGTGTATTGGATACAGCTCAAATAACAGGTAAGCTGAAATTGCCACGTAGCGAGGCATTATGTAAAAAAAAAAAATGGAAAAAAAACTCGAAGCCTCGTATTTACATATGATTCTGGAACAAGGTGAGAGGGATGTTTAGGCTTCATGTTGTATAGTGTTGTGGGAGTAGCAGCGAGTGTACTGCCCGAGCCCACCACTCGTTATTCTACTTCCAAGACTCGATTCTAAATAGCAAGAAATAACGTTACTCTTTCTTCTACTGCTGACACTACTAATACAACGACGACTACTACTACTGTCATCACTACTACTACTATTTACGCTGCCAACACCACCACCACTACTACTACTACCATTACTACCAAAACTACTACTACTATCTTACTGGTGCTACTACTTCTCTTGTTACTTTTACAACTACTACTGATTCTACTACTAGTAGTAATACAAATATAAGTACTACTACTAATATAAATACTAATACTACTACTACTACTAATACAAATCTACTACTACTACTTCTAGTACTACTACTACTACTACTACTACTACTACTACTACTAATAATAATAATAATAATAATAATAATAATAATAATAATAATAATAATAATAATAATAATAAACTAGCCTAGTCTAGAGACTTTAGCCACGCTTGTTACTTTGCGACAGTCCGACAACCTTCCTTGAAGGATATTAGTATACACGAGGTGAATCTACGACCAAGAAACTGTAACATGCTAACAACGAAATTACAGATGCATATCAGATATAATGAACAGGAATTTGCTTCGAGAGGCAGACGCGGAATTCGTGGAGTTGTAACTCTCAAGTCCAAGAGAACATACTACTTAGGAACCCCAATGTCAAAGAATAAACAAGAGTGACTAGAACCTTGGTTCTTGGATATACCAGCCCAACGTTGTAACCACGCAACTGTGCAGCTTACAATATTATGATTTCACTCCCAGCACAACTGTGATTTAGGTATCACAGGTCGTAGTTGTGTTGGTTGTAAAGTCATCTTATTTCAAGCTATTATGAGCAATTTTTGAAATATAGTAGTGTGACTGCCCTCTTCTATTATGGGTTAAATTTGAGTATCTTCTGTTCCATAGGCGCTGTATGACCCATGGCGTTCTAGCTCTTCCCCGTGAAGAATATAATAATGTAGTGTTGATAGATAGTGATGGGGGATTATTCACTTGCTTCATTATTCAATTGTGGAGGTAATTGTTTAAGAATTTGGGAAAAAGGAGTCATATTAAGGTTCTGAACCATACTGAGGTCTTCAGTCATACTGAGGTCTTCAGTCATACTGAGGTCTTCAGTCATACTGAGGTCTTCAGTCATACTGAGGTCTTCAGTCATACTGAGGTCTTCAGTCATACTGAGGTCTTCAGTCATACTGAGGTCTTCAGTCATACTGATGTCTTCAGTCATACTGAGGTCTTCAGTCATACTGAGGTCTTCAGTCATACTGCTGTCTTCAGTCATACTGCTGTCTTCAGTCATACTGAGGTCTTCAGTTTTACTTATCAACGAATTTCTTCGATTATGACACCTATCTATCTAATAAACCATACCACGGGTGGGGTTCGAACCCGCGGTCAGAGAGTCTCTGAAACTCCAGACCGTCGCGTAAGCGACGGTCTGGACGTTATTGACTCTCTGACCGCGGGTTCGAACCCCACCCGTGGTATGGTTTTTTTGCTATCGTGTCATTACGATTTCGTGAGTCATGCTAACTATCTAATGCCTGCATGACTTCCCTACGGGTTTAGCGTTTCCCCATCGACACAGCATTAATAATTGGCAAAGATTCAACAACGACCTGGGATAACCTGTAATTATTATTATATTAATCATCATCATCATCATCATCATCATCATCGTCATCATCATCATCATCGTCATCATCATCATCATCATCATCATCGTCATAGTCATCATCGTCATCATCATCATCATCATTATCATCGTCATAGTCATCATCGTCATCATCATCATCATCGTCATCATTATCATCATCATCATCATCATTATCATCTTCACGATATTGTGCTTTTTATTCTTCATCTTGGACACTTTTTGAACGGGTAATTTTTGAGTTACATCATATATGTGTTATTTCCAATTTTGATCTACAAACGCGTCGAACTTTTGACGTTTCGCATTTTTTTTTTTTTAACTTTTTGAAAGATTTCTATATTTTTCAAGATTTTTCTCCTAAAGTTAAGACATTTTTGGCTAGGAAACATTAGACAAGAAAATCTAATTTTATTAACGTTAAAATGAAACATTAAAGAAAATCTAATTATATTGACGTTAAGTGAAAAATTAGAGAAGAAAATCTAATTATATTGACGTTAAAGTGAAACATTAGAGAAGAAAATCTTAATTATTTTGATGTTAAGGTGATGACCATCTTCAGAGGTCTGAGTAGTGTCTGCCTAACATCGCGCATGAATAAATATGACTGTGTTAATGACGTTTGGTAAAGAAATAAGAGACACAAGCAGGACCGGTCTGAGAATTCGGTCAGCATTCCTCTCCTTATCAAGGGTTCAGCACCCTGATGCTGCTGCTGCTGCTGCCGCCACTGGTACTATCCCGCGACCTTGATGTGATTGGTAGTCGTCGATAATGCTACTACCACCACCACCACCTAACACCATCACCACCACAGCAACAACTACCACAACCACCACTGATACCACGACTCCGTAACACCACCACAACCACAACAGTAACTACCAGCACCACCACAAGCACTACCACCACCATCACAACCACTACCACCACCACCACAACGACTAATACCACCATCACAACCACTACCACCACCATCACAACCACAACCACCATCACAACCACTATCACCACCACAACCACCACCACCATCACAACCACTACCACCCCCACCACTACTATTACCACCACTACCACCACCACCACAACCACTACCACCACCACAACGACTACCACCACCATCACAACCACTACCACCACCACCACCATCACAACCACTACCACCACCATCACCACAACCACTACCACCACTACCACCATCAACACCACCACCACAACCACTACCACCACCATCACAACTACCACCACCACCACCACTAATCAACCACTACCACTAGTACCAGCAATATCATCGCGGTGGTCACCACCCCCAAAACCGGTTCTACTGGTCTTTCAGAGATACGTGTGTGTGTGTGTGTGTGTGTGTGTGTGTGTGTGTGTGTGCGTGCGTGCGTGCCAACCTGTGCATCAGTAATCCCGACAGTAAACGATGAGACTCACTATAGTTACGTGGCCCCTCTAAGGAGCGGGAGGTACCTTGATGCTGCAGAAGGGCTCATGATCCAAGGAATTAGAGCTACTCTCACTCTCCTCGTATCGAACCTGATTATCTTCCCATTCACTAGACACTGCATGACCCCTGTTATTTAGCGCTTTTCCTAATTATACTATTACTACTAACAATAATAATAATAATAATAAAAATAACAATAATAATAATTTAAAAAAAAAATGATTATTTTGAGAGTGAAAAATTTACACAACAAACCCAGAGGATTAGTTTGCAATTATTCCAGCAACGGTATTGTTACCTCCAAAATTGTTTCAGCTGCTGTATTGTTATTTTGTGTGAATTGTTCCAGTCATTGTATTTTTTTTTAATCTTTAATCATCTTCATACATTATTTTTACGCATCGTATTTTCACTAAATTCTGATTCGTATTAAATTATCGTTACAATCTACGAGTCACTGATGTCAGGGTTTATCTCCCTTTGGGTAGGTTCCTGTTTTTTTTTTTTTTTTTTTTTTACGGTTTTAGCATTTTTAGGAAAACGAAAAATGTTCATTGTCTCTTTATTTAGCTATCATAAATGTTTGTGCTATCGTGTGCTGTCAGTCGACGTTCAGGAAACGCTTTTGCTTTCTTTCTCGCGGAGTTTATGTTACTTGTTCTCCCCTCTCCCTCTTTTGCTGTTTCTTCCTTTTTCCTTTTTATATGTCCTATCTAATGATTTATCCTCCTGCCGTCCTATTATCTCCGTCATGTTTTTCTCTTCCCCTATTATTTCACGGTTTTTTTTATTCCTTTCCCTTCTCGTTATCTCCCCTACCTTGTTATTTCTTCCACTATCTTATTATTATCTCCCTGTCTTGCTATTTCTTTCCATACTTATTTATAATCTTTTCTCCCTGTCATATTCTGAATATCATGTCAGCATCAACAGTGGGTTCAGATCATTGGATTCTATCTAGACTAAAATATTGACGCTCTTCAAATGTGTTTTGAATCCCTCTATGGACATGAAAGCAAGTGGTATTTTATGCCATTACCGAAGGAAGATACAGCAAGTGTGTGTGAGAGAAAGAGAGAAAGAGAGAGACAGAGAGAGAGAGACAGAGAGAGAGAGAGAGAGGTAACAACTATTAGCTTGTAAATAAAGTTAGGATCCCTTAACTTAACCTTGTACAACCCTTGTATAAAAGAGAGAGAGGGACAGACAGACAGACAGAGACAGACAAAGAGACAGAGATGGAGAGATGGAGACAGCCATCCAGTCATGCCAGAGGAGGAGTGTCCTATCTGAAATGCCGAAAAATAAGTCTTTAAGAAAACAAGCAAGTCTTCTCCGTATCAGAACAAGCGTGTAAGTCTCTTGAGCTGAACAATGCAGTCTAAAAGTTAATATCCCAACGTCTTGGGCGATGCTTGTAAACGTTCTCTTGGTGACCGTAAAGGTCAAGTCGAGACACTCCTTGCTGAACGTAAGTGCAAGAATGACCAGAAAATGACATTTCTTACTGCCCCCGCCTCTAAAATCCTTGAGAAATAAAAAAAAATACACTAAGTCTTTCCTTATGCGTGTTAGGGAGTGCTTGTGTGTGACTGAAGAGAAGCAAAATATTCCCACTCTGTCTTCGTACGTGTTTGGGATGAGTCTGCAAGTACCGAAACTGGATATCTAGATATTTTAACTCGCACGATCCATTAAGATATAAAAACAATTAGTATTTGAGAATTATATTTGAACGATCGTCGTACGAAACGGATGAGGCTTTCCAGAATTATTAGCTACTTACAACGTCCCATTTCAGGAAGAGAGTCCGTCTCGTAGAGCCAAAACCACAGACGTTACACTATATACCATGACCCAAAAAGACAACCTTCATTAAATGCAATTAATTTGATCTTTCAACGGGTTTTAGAATGCTCTTTAATGATCCTTCGAGAAAGTCGTCAAATGGCAACAAGCAAACTTAGGAGACACTGTCCAATTTCCACCGCCAGACTTTGAACTTGTCTTATTAGCAAGACTGACGTTCGGGGAATTTTCCCTGGATTTATTGAATCTCAGTGAGCCCTGGATGTGTTAGATTTCAATGAGCCCTGGGCTTGTTGGATCTCAAAGATCTAACAGGGCTTAGGAATATCATTTCAAAATTACCTCTCGACGATTTCTACTGACTCCTGTGTTATAATCGCCAGTATTCGACTTAAAATGGTTGCTTGGCAGGCGAAATGCTTCATCAATAAAGGAACCTGAGTGTTCCAAAAATGTTGCACTCATTATTTTGTCAAAGTCCCCAGAGTGACCTTAGGGTCCCACCAACATTTGCCAAAGGTCCTTTGGGATTCAGTTTCCCGCTCAATGAACCCCAGTTAGGAATCTGTATTTTAATCCAACTGTTTCATAACCTACTGAAGTTTATTCGCAGTTCTACACGACTCTGTTTACCCTAAAGAAACCTTACCCAAGGCGTTTCCTGGCGCTGAGTTTCATACTGCTATTTCGAGAGAGAGAGAGAGAGAGAGAGAGAGAGAGAGAGAGAGAGAGAGAGAGAGAGAGAGAGAGAGAGAGAGAGACGGTTCACTCGAAAGCATCAGTAGAAGCGTAGATTTCGTTTTCATCATACAGCATTTCATAAGAGAGAGGGAGAGACTGAAGCGTAGCAACAACCGCCAACGCCTCCTGACGTAGTCGCTGAAGTAGTCTCACACAGCAGTAAGGCTGAGGGAACCAACCAACACCCGCCAGCGTAAACATAAGCGTCTCATAAACCACGAACCATAATTATTTTTGATAGTAATCTTGATTAGATGTTGTCGTGTTGACTAGACCATCGGGAGTGAATGCGATATATTAACCACCGACTGTTCTGGGGGGTAGAAACAAGATATCGCTAGTAACAGAGCAGCTTTAATTTCAGTGTAAATTTTATCGTAAGCTCTGACTACCGGCCTTAACCCCTCCCCCTCTGTGTTGTGTAAACACAGTCACCGCTAAGAACGAAGGTTGCAGAATGACACTGATCTCTAATAATTATGTGTATTAGTCTTTCAAATCCGCCTGAAAAGTGCCACCTGTGTTTGACACATTACTATGTATTTCGTTAAAATTGATAGTTAAAATACGTAATTTTTATGTATATTCAAAATATGTTAACCCTGAATTTTCATGATACAGTTTTGAAATGTCCGCTGCCCAAAACAACAAATGTCGAAAGTTTTTTTCGAGACGTTAAGCTCCTTATTATTTTCAGTGCATCGTTTGTCAGATTTATTTACCCTTAATTCAAGCAGTCTGAGACATAAGACGCAAAAACTCTGTGCAATGATGCAACTTGTGTGGGGTTTCTATAATTTGAAATTAATAAAAAATTACCTTTTTCTTTACACATATGTATAGTTTTCTACAAATGTAATTTTTGCATAAATGGTTAATTTTTTTTTAAATTCATATGAAATTAAAGTAAAAAGGCTGGTGCACGACGAGTCAAAAAAAACCGGACTTGAAAGAGCAGACTTGATGTGAGGTCCATCGTACGTAGCGTAAAGACTAATTTTAAGGGAACCCATAATAAGAAACGTAACCCGGAGGAAGCAATTGTATACCAGATCGTCTCGAGAGAGGTACTTGTGGGACCCTTCCCATGAAGAACCAGTATTAAGAACCTGTCATCACATTGCCAAAACCTAACAATCCGTCTTGTCCTAGTCAGAGCGCAGGAAGAGAAAATTCATTACGTATATAAAGACACCAATTTTGAAGGATTCGTGGGTCGTTGTGACGTGTAACAAGAAAAACTGATCTCCTGGGTGGTACGAGGGAGCAAGAAGGAATGTGCTGGTGGTTTGGCAGTGTGTTGACATACACATCCCAGCCTCTGAATGTTCCTGCAACAGTATTGTGACTTTTGTTCTAATTCGTCTGGGCTGCATTTCACGAAAAGGATATGTACAATATTATTTTATTAACAAAATTAGATATGTTAGGTAACAATACACAAATGCAGCTAATGTGTCCTTTTACCTAACATATTGTCCGTAATTCTACAAATATTAATACAAAATTAGATTTGCCACAATGTGAGGCTTCCCAGAGCACTACGACATTTTGCTAAACTGTTTAGTTAAGTCACCCATGAAGCAAGATTGATATTGATCTCATACGCCACGCATGATTGTTTTTCTAGCATACTCCATCATGCAGAGCGATTTTCCTTTCGTAATTAATCATGCATGATGATTTTCCTGTCACACCCTATCGCGCAGGATGGGTTTTCTTTTCCTGTCATAACTCATCACGCAGGGGGTTTTCCTGTCATAACTCATCACGCAGGATATTTTTCATAGCATAATCCAACGTGAATATTAGTTTTCTTCACAAACTCCATTTCACATAATGTATATTAAATAAAAACACAAATTTATCAGCCTGAGCTGGATTATTATTATTATTATTAAAAAGCAGTGAGGACACCGTCAAGCATTTCACTGTGAGCTCAGTAGCAGTGCTGGAAATACTTTGACACTGGCGTTACACTGAGATAATGGTGGTAATCACAACCATGATTCTTAAAGTGGTGGTGATGTAAGCCAGCGAAGTCCTCGGTGAGTGGGGCATCATGTGACTAAGACCCGCACCAGGAAACACTTGTCCTGTTTCCTGACAAACAATATACGTACCTAGTTATACTGAGAAATCTACACCTCTCAAAGTATAAACTCTGAAAAAATATATATATATATATATATATATATATATATATATATATATATATATATATATATATATATATATATACTCTTTAAAGTATAAACATTGATATACACATATGTCAAAGCATAAACACTGATCTACACACACCTCTCACAGTATATACACACATCTCTCACTGTATAATTATATACTATTGCTAACAACGGCAATTATTTTTTATTAGTTTATATTTCATCTGAATTAGTGCTGCGTGTGTAGCGTGCGTGAGATTATTGATAATGCGTACGTTACATGCGTAGGATGACCTGCTGTTAGGTGCGTTACATGCGTAATATATCCGGAGGCTGTATCTGACCCCATTGATCCCGAGATGTACAATAAGTTTTGTTGTTGGTTTTATTTTATTATTGTTTTGTTATTGTTTTATTTATTGTCTTATTATTGTTTATATTATTATTAGTAGTAGTATTCTGGGAAAGCTTTAAATTCATAGAAGTTATATAGCGCCTAGGAAATTGGAAGTAATCGGTAGGGAAGGGTAACTCCAGTTCCAGGAATGAAGAGCCCTTCGCTAGCATTCCCTCTTGAAGGACATGCTGGACACACTCCTACTGAAGTTTGTGCCACCAACGTGAACTAAAGTGCCAGGAGGATCATTAACCTATCTCAAGACTGTCAATATACTATACCACGTTGTAGATGAATGGTTCAGAGAACCCACAAGTTGATAAATTAGACACATATGCAACACTTGGGTATCTTTATTGAGGAAACGTTTCGCCACTCAGTGGCTTCATCAGTCTATAAAATAGAAGGAGTTTGAGGTAATCAGTCCCTCAACCTTGAGTCGATGTTGTCATTCCATCAATCTTGAAAAGATTGATATTCTTCATTGATATTCTTCATTGCTCAATAAATCATTAGATAACCAGGTAAAATTATAATTTTAGAAATTGATGGTTAAGAACCTGATCCCGCAGTGCTTAAAAAATGTATATAATAAAATGTCTGAAAAAACATTATTCAGAGTCTAACTATCGGGTGTTTTTCAGTCCTCGTGGGGAAAAAATTATTAAGCGCCCGAGTGTGTAACAAAGCAAAGTTACTTTGCTAGAATGTTTTTCTAAGCACTTAGAGCTGTTACTTAAGGTATTGCCTGGCTTATATATATATATATTTTTTTTTAACAAACAGCCCGTATCCCAGCGAGGCAGGGTGAGCTAAAAAGAAAAGACAAACTAAGTTTTTCTTTTTAAATTTAGCAATTTATACAGGAGAAGGGGGTTACTAGCCCATTGCTCCCGGCATTTTAGTCGCCTCTTACGACACGCATGACATACGGAGGAAGAATTATGTTCCACTTCCCCATGGAGATAAGAGGAAATAAAGAAGAACAATTAAGAAAATAGAAGAAACCCCAGAGGGGTGTGTATATATATGCGTGTATATATATATGTAGTGTGACCTAAGTGCAAGTAGAAGTAGCAAGACGTACCTGGTATCCTACGTGTTTATGAGACAGAAAAAAAGACACCAGCAATCCTATCATCGTGTAAAACAATTACAGGCTTCCGTTTCACACTCACACGACGGTAGTACCTCCCTGGGTGGTTACTGTCTACCAACCTACTATCCGTGTGTTTACTATCCGTGTGTATACACGGATAGTATATCCTCTCACTTTTTGTCATCAAGTCTTGCTGTTGAACACTGCTGCAGTTCATACCTTCCTTACCTCGAGGGCAGTCATCACTTGCCCTTGTAACAGGACACAGTATTGGTGCTCTAGTAATCACAGTCTGACACAACCTCGCCTCCTCAATTAAGGTGAGCGCTCACACGCAATCACCTGAAGCAATTCCAAATCATAGTCCACCGTAGTTACCTAGTTGTACTTACCTGCAAGGGTCGAGAGACAGCTCCTGGTCCCGCCACATAACCCATATCAACCAATGTTTACTGATTTCAGACCATCGTGACTCGATCATATCTTCTCTTGTTAGCCTTTGTGTGCTATGGGAAATATTTCTCATGTTTTCTCCTTAAAGAATGAGCTGGTGACCTCACGTAGCTCACACACAAAAAAATATGTATTTTAAAAAAATATACCGCATAATTCCTTGATTTTCTCATTCGTTTAATTTGCAGACATGCCAAAGTATTTATGTGAAAAAAAATTCAAGCCAAAATGCAGTAACCACCGGCTAATTAAAATTCAAGTAGGCTTATTTTAAGCCTCCCTCATCAAAGCTCAATAAGCCCCCTCTCTCTCAGCATGAAAGGCTTATAAACCCAAGTCAGTGCATCTTAAACTTTACTGACTGTAAAACATTAACATCCCTTTAAAACTTAAACAAAAAGGCTGCAGAACCGTGGCTGGAACCATTCCAGGACGAGCCGAAACATCAGTAAGACCTGGAACTGCTGCTGCGCAGATACAGTGAATCACACAACACAATTGGATAACAAGGGATAACAGGGAATTAAGTGAGAGGTGCAACATGAAACTTAATAAGTCCCTCTCGTATGGCGCATTCCTCCATGGTACACTTTTTCGATTTAGTTTTTCTTCCTATGGTCTAGTGTAATACTGGATTAAATTTTGTATTATTTCAATTGGTTCGTCCCCCTCTCAGCCTTACGAATTTGTTGAAAATAGATCCCTGGGGGTATGAAATTTGAATAATTTAAGACCAATACCGTGACTGGAACAATATATAAATAACCCTCCACATATGAAAGACGGTGATGTTTCAGTCTGACCGAAACGTCGGCGCAAGCTTCCCTCTCCTATATGCGGGCTATTTGTGTATTGAATCATATGATTACTTGTAGTGTCCTCCGTCTGTAAACATGGTTACCCAATAGGTGAAATAGATTATGTAAACCAAAGAAAATGTGCTTGAAACCCGTGTGTATATATCTCTTGAGGTTACAAACGTCTCTTGTTGACATTGTTGACTAATGAATGAATTACGTCGCCTTGTTAGCAGGTACTTTGCCGACAACAGTAGCTGGATAGTTGATGTTTACGTCACACAGCAACGCTATTATTAGTCAACATAGACTCAACAAATTACTTCCCTTGTTTTCAGCGCACCTTTTATATCCTCTGTTGAATCGTCCTCTTCTTAACGTGATCGGTATGGCTTTATTCATCGAAGTCATGTTATGCGTGTTTACATCGCGTAGACACTGCCTCTAACACGTCTCAGGCATTTAAAAAGCATGTCGACATATCTGACATGGCTGTCTTTGAAGCAAAGAGTTTTTTGCAGACAGTAACCTACACATTATACAAGCAAATATCTCAACAAACTGCGCGTTGCTTCATAAACTCTTTTTTTTTCTTGATTTGTTTTTACAATAATTTAATCTTCTATGTTTACCGATTAAAACAAATCACAATACCGTCGCTGAGTCAATTCATCAGAAAAAAAACCTTAACATTTTCTCGCCCAACTGTGGCTTGACAATGGTCCAAAACGTCGTCATAAAGTTCCTAGGTGTAGTTTTACGTAACTGTTGCGGATGTAAAGTGTATCGATGCATCACGTTTACGCAAACGGATCACCAGGAGGAGAAAAAAAAAGATGACAGTATGCAATTTAACCACTTTGAGAGTGAATTATATCCCAAAGGCTTTCATGATCCCTCAATCACATTATCAAGGAATAATAATAAGAGAAATTGAGTCCATTGCTATTCCTTGAGAATGTAAATAAGAGATCGCGCGAAAACACGTCGAATTTAATTGCCTTTCAAATGGATTTAATTGCACATCGGTTTTATGTTCTAGTCTATGAGAGAATTTTCCTAAGTCCCTCGTTACTTGTTTTGAAGTGATGAATTATGTAGTAATGTGTCGTAGTTATTCTTAATGTACTGAAGGAGCTTTAACTAGCGTAGAAAATAGCGACGTAATTCATGGAATCTCTGATGACAGATAACGGCTGCGAAGAATAGAAGGTATAATATTGTGGCTGGTAAAATTCACAACTAACTCTCAAGAGAAGACACTTGACCGGATGATGGTCCAGGATGGACCGAAACGTCGTTCATAGTGGTCCAAGCAGACCGGAACGTCATCCGATTTCCATTTCCAAATTGTTTCAGACTTTGATGTCATATCGGTCCGTCCACGAAGGCTCGCTGAGAGCGTCGCTCCGTCCAACGATCTTCACTGGACTGCAAAACTTCGACAACCATATCACCGTCGTCAGCCATCCTGGCTAACTAAATTACATCCTCATCTGATACGTCAGGTGGATCGAGCGAGTGGAAAGCAGCTGTCAAGATCAGCTGTTGAGGAGACGGGCACACAATAACACTCTTGAGACGCCATGTGCAGCAGAGCATGATAGGAGTGTCGGGAATGCTTTCATCATCCTTCATTACTTCCTCAGCTTTAGCGTCGTCATCATCCGAACATCATTCCATTTGCCATTCGTTTCCTAAAGACCATTTGATTTTTCATTCGTTACCTGAAGTATATTGAATTTATCATCCATTAAATGAAGGCCATTAGTCTTCAACCATTAAGAAAAGAAGGGCACGATACCGTGGCTACTATACACAGCACACGTAGGATAATAGGACTTATGACGACGTTTCGGTCCTATGTGCTGTGTTTCATTAAGTCGGTGATTTCTTGAAGCTCTAAACAAAGAGAAACGTTGTCTCAATTAAAGCTAGGTTTGTATCTTGTGTATTTCTCGCCATTCAAGTCGGGAGTCCGCCGTGTCATCCAGGGCTGGAGTAACTATTAGATGGGAATTTACGTTAGTAAGAATACTCTCGCAGGAAGAGTATGGGGGGAAAGGAATGACCATCATCCCAACCACCGTCGTTGTTCTCACGAGTCATTATGTACAACTCGTTCTGAGGAATGAGACACTTGTGTAACCTGTGGATATCCTCATTTTTCAGCTGAGAAAGCCTGCTTTGCAGGCGAAGCGTCTCTCTGGTAAATATACTCAGATTTTTACACGTCTCTTGTTTATAAATTTGTCGGTATCAGATGCCTTTAATTTAATCGTAACTCGTTCCCATTACACATAGTTAATTTTCTAAAGGATTTAAGTTCATTTCTGACAATTAGTCATTTTAATGTTGCTATTTTGCGTTAGTTTAACGTTAAATAATGAATTTACGACTAATAGTAAAATCATACAAATGAGGGGGACTAAGCAGAGAAAACACATACTATACAATCACGGCCTAATTCGTTAGAAAACAAACGCTTGTTAGCTATGGTATGAGAGCTGGCAGCGGGGGCGATGCTCCCTGATCACAACACAAGGTAAACACAGCATCTTAACAGCTGATTGATGGGAAACTTAGCCTCATGGGTAGTGCAAATTAATTATGTAATGGCAGAATATATGTATATTAATTTGCATTAACGCGAGACTGTGTATTAAGCCTGAAATTGTATTCAAACGAGAGTGAGAGTTAATGACACGCTTACTAGCTGACACTAGTTGACACTGACACTAGCTGACACTGACACTAGCTGACACTGACACTAGCCAATACTGGCAATAGCTGACACTGACACTAGCTGACACTGACACTGACACTAGCTGACACTGACACTAGCTGACACTGACACTGACGCTAGCTGACGTGTGAGCGAAATGCAGCGTAACAGAGACTTGGTCTGCTATACGTGTCATTGACCTCTGTGCTAAAATATTGAAGAAAAAAAATGTTGAATACTTTTAAACACTATTTCAAGATCTTTCGCAGACAGACACGGATACAGATAGACAAAGAGACAGATAGAAAGACAGAACACACACACACACACACACACACACACACACACACACACACACACACGAACATTTTTTTAAATATCTTACGGAATTTATCGTTTTGTTTGTCTTACATTTTCATTACCACAGTTTTAAATATTTTTCTCGCACCATGGTAATTCCCCACACTCAGAAAAAATAAATGCATCAATTCAGGTTAAGAGTAATGTAGAAATGCGACCTCCGTTGACCTTGTCAGTAAAACTTGTCTTACGTTAAACCCATCTGTGTTGTGTCCACCTCAGAAAAAGTACGTAATGCATAGACCTGCTTTGCTAAGTTAGGAGAGCAATTATGTGCTATTTAGTCTTCAGCTGGTGTCTCTATATCTGCTGTTTATATGTTAGGTCAGTCTTTGATTAGCTGTGTTAAGTTTGCAGTGAAGTCTTTATGACAACTTTTCGTCATGACTGGAATTTGTAAAGTACACACACACACACACACACACTGTTTTTGGTATATGTGAATGACATAACGGAAGAGATAGACTCAGAAGTGTCCCTGTTTGCAGATGATGTGAAGTTAATGAGAAGAATCAAATCAGTCGAGGATCAGGCAGGACAACAAAGAGACCTAGACAGGCTACAAGCCTGGTCCAGTAACTGGCTCCTTGAATTTAACCCTGCCAAATGTAAAGTCATGAATATCGGGGAAGGCCAAAGAAGACCCCAGACAGAGTATAGTCTAGGTGGCCAAAGACTGCAAACCACACTCAAAGAAAAAGATCTTGGGGTGAGTATAATACCGAGCACATCTCCTGAGGCACACATCAATCAGATAACTGCTGCAGCATACGGGCGGCTGGCAAACCTAAGAATAGCGTTCCAATACCTCACTAAGGAATCATTCAAGACTCTGTACACCATATACGTCAGGCCCATACTGGAGTATGCAGCACCAGTTTGGAACCCACACCTGGTCAAGCACGTCAAGAAATTAGAGAAAGTGCAAAGGTTTGCAACAAGACTAGTCCCAGAGCTAAGGGGATTGTCCTACGAATAAAGGTTAAGGGAAATCGGCCTGACGACACTAGAGGACAGGAGGGTTAGGGGAGACATGATAACGACATAAAATACTGCGAGGAATAGGTAAGGTGGACAGAGACAAGATGTTCCAGAGAGGGGACACAGAAACAAGGGGTCACAATCGGAAGTTGAAGACTCCTATGAGTCAAAGGGATGTTAGGAAGTATTTCTTCAGTCATAGAGTTGTCAGGAAGTGGAATAGCCTAGAAAGCGACATAGTGGAGGCAGGAACCATATGTGGAGAAAATTCTCCAAAGGGGGGGGTATGCGCCCTTACTACCCTTGGTAAGGGCCCTCACCTTTTCCTCCCTTAGGAAAGGGCCAGAGGAGGCGCGTCTGGCTGAGAAAAACAATTTAATTCAAGCCAGATGTACTGTCAACAGTGTGTCAAGAATTGTGCTGACCACAGCACCACGAGGCACCTCGTGGCACCACATGGCTGCACGAGACTGCAAAAGGCAGCACCAGCGGGCAGATTGAATACAGGCTCCATAGAGGTCACACGACTCTAGGGGTCATGCGGCGCGAGGCGACGTAAATCAACATAGACATTACTCGTACGCGTCCGTTAATCTCCACTAACGTCGGGAAATGAGATAAAAACTCTGTTCCAGTGCGTTTAGTGAATAACATCAACATTGCAGTATATTCAGAAGTGTGCGCAGCTTCAGACTGCAAAAAGATAAACGTAGAGACAATCGCAAGTGAACTCCATCGAAACAAGACGGATTCTTCAGCGGCATTCTACAATCAAGACAGCATTTCCGCCGTATATGGTGGAGCCAACACCATCGCTCAAAGTTACACGAGCAAGGTAAGAATTTGATGTTCTGGTCATATAGGGGACTGCGCAGTTCTTGTAGTCAAGAACATTCAAATTTTACCTATTGACGGCGGTTATGCGTGGACTTTTTAGTCCAAAACAGTGAGTAAAACGCCTTTCAGTCCATCTAAGACTGAAATATGGACATACGCTCCTTTGGGGCAATAATTATAATCCCTTGATGTTTATCTTACAGCCCTGTGGAGAGTGAGGCCATAGATGTTTCCCTTGTGTAGGAGTCGGGGATGGCTGCGACTTCTTGGATTCATCAAGAAGATAAGTAACATACAGTCCACGTTATCGTTGGAGCCCATCCTCCACACCATACATAGTTTTAAGACTAGGTTTGATAAAGCTCATGGAGCAGGGAGAGAGAGGACCTAGTAGCAATCAGTGAAGAGGCGGGGCCAGGAGCTATGAATCGACCCCTGCAACCACAAATAGGTGAGTACAAATAGGTGAGTACACACACACACCCGACTCAGATGAATCACAGGGATGTTAGGAAGTATTTCTTCAGTTACAGAGTTGTCAGGAAGTGGAATAGTTTGGGGAGTGATGTAGTGGAGGCAAGATCCATACATAGCTTTAAGAAGAAGTAAGATAAAGCTCATGGAGCGGAAAGAGTGACCCAGTAGAGGCCAGTGAAGATGCGGGACCAGGAGCTGTGACTCGATCTCTGCAACCACAACTAGGTGAGTACAACTAGTTGAGTACACACACACACACACACACACGCAACTGGCTTCTCGAATTTAACCCCACCAAATGCAAAGTCATGAAGATCGGAGAAGGGCAAAGAAGACCGCTGACAGAGTACAGGCTAGGTGGACAAAGGCTACAAACCTCAACAAAGGAGAAAGACCTTGGGGTGAGTATAACACCAAGCACGTCTCCGGAAGCACACATCAACCAGATAACCGCGGCAGCATATGGGCGACTGGCAAACTTAAGATTAGCGTTCCGTTACCTTAACAAGGAATCGTTCAAGACACTGTATACCGTATACGTCAGGCCCATACTAGAATATGCAGCACCAGTCTGGAACCCACACCTGGTCAAGCACGTCAAGAAACTAGAGAAAGTGCAAAGGTTTGCGACAAGGTTAGTTCCACAACTCAGGGGTCTGTCTTATGAAGAAAGGCTGAGGAAATAGGACTAACAACACTGGAGGAAAGAAGGGTCAGAGGAGACATGATAACGACATACAAAATACTGCGGGGAATTGACAAGGTAGATAGTGACAGGTTGTTTCAGAGAGGAACACAGAAACAAGGGGACACAACTGGAAGCTGAAGACTCAGATGAGTCAAAGGGATGTCAGGAAACATTTCTTCAGCCACAGAGTAGTCAGGAAGTGGAATGGACTAGAGAATGATATAGTGGAGGCAGGAACCATACATAGTTTTAAGACAAGGTATGATAAAGCTCATGGAGCAGGGAGAGCAGAGACCCAGTAGCAGACAGCGAAGAGGCGGGGCCAGGAGCTGAGTCTCGACCCCTGCAACCACAATTAGGTGAGTACAATTAGGTGAGTACACACACACACACACACACACACACACACACACACACACACAGGAGCTATGCCTTGACCTTTGCAACCACAATTAGGTACACACACATGCAGCCTTTTAAAAGCAGTTGAACACCCCAGAGGTGAGGCTCAGAAGAGGTCACAAGTCAGGTAACGAGTGAAATTAGGAGGGAGTCAGACCATATGAATATTTAAGGTGTCGATAATCGGGGAAAAGCCGCGGTGGTTCGTCCACAGAGACCAGTCTCATTGAAGAACCACCTTTACAAGACAAACGTTATTTGAAACCCAAGTGAAACCATTTTTTCCCCCTTCCATTTCGGTCAGCAGATTTCTAAGCAATTAGCTTCCTTAGACCAACTATTGTGCTTCAGTGCCGTTCCATACCAAAACTTTTTACAGCAATGAGAAATAAGTCCTGCTGCGTAGGTATTTTTCTGACATCCAAGAGCAGTAAGTCATGTGTAACACTTGGATAGAAGCTTAATTATTTCTCATTATCGTAAAATGATTTGGTATGGAAATGGATTGACATTCAATTGTTCAGTCTTTTTTTGTTTTACACGGGTTTTTACATAATTAGGTTAAGGTTCCTAATTTTATTTACGAGCTATGAGCTCTTACCTACATTAGCTCTCTCTTACTGGACAGACGTAGTTAAGTGGGAGAAAAAGCAAGTCTAGTCAAAATGTACTTGTTATAAACAATATTGGATTTCAATAGCCTACTGGCGATAACACTTAAGAAAAGTGACGCACTGCAAAATAAGTCTTTTACTGGGAAGACGTTTCATCCTATATAGAGCCTGATCATGTCAAGATTCAATGACGCTCTACACAGAGCGTAACGCAGCCTCCCTAAATGTTAGCTCTGCAACGCGTGACTTCCTTCAGTTACGAACAAGGTTCCATATTTTGCAATCAAAGCTGGGAAATGCGTCGTTGTTTTGACACGCCACCGTGTCATTACAACAGCTCATGTTCATGAAGAAATATTACGCACCACCTTGAATGTACGGAACCGTCGCTGTAAGTCAAGATAATGTTATCTTTGTTGTGGCGAACATTCCCCCTCGCTACAATTTATGACGCCTTGCTTGAGAAAAACACCCGCAATATTGTGATTTATGTACTGAAAAACAGGGAAACTCAGAGGCAGTGTATAATGATTTATCCTGCAGTTCGCCAAAGTGTTTTGCGAACATTTTTAATGTTTTAAACGTGACAGATGAATTGTCCTGTTTATAAAAAAAAAACTCATGTGATTTTGATATGTTCATCTATGCCTCGGTGTAAGTATATTTAGGCACAGGTACACATAAGTACAATTATCATACTGTAAATTACATAGGATAAACCAAACAAGTCAAAGTGACTATTTCCATTGGGGTCCATGTGGGGGAATCGAAAGGTGTGTATTCGTATATTCGTATAACAACAATGGCGTACTGGTTAGTGTGGTATAAATGAAAATATGAAAGACAATCTGGCTATTTCCATCTGCATCTAAAGACAGCCTCAGGTACTGGCCGAAATATTTGTGTCAGAACTAGTGCATTTTTTTTTTTTTTTTTTTTTTTTGGGGGGGAGGGTAGTGTAAAAACGTATAATGTGTTATCAGGGAGCCTATCAGTTTTTGATGTAGTTTAATGTAAATGTTCACTCATTAAAGTTTTCACACACACACACACACACACACACACACACACACACACACACACACGCACACACACACACACGCACACGAGGAGAGGTTAAGGGAAATCGACCTGACGACACTGGAAGACAGGAGAGATAGGGGGACATGATAACGACATATAAAATACTGAGAGGAATTGACAAAGTGGACAGAGACAGAATGTTCCAGAGATGGGACACAGCAACAAGGGGACACAGTTGGAAGTTGAAGACTCAGATGAATCACAGGGATGTTAGGAAGTATTTCTTCAGTCACAGAGTGGTCGGGAAGTGGAATAGTTTAGGAAGTGATGTAGTGGAGGCAGGCTCCATACATAGCTTTAAGAAGAGGTATGATGAAGCTCATGGCGCAGGGAGAGTGACCCAGTAGCGGCCAGTGAAGAGGCGGGGCCAGGAGCTATGAATCGACCCCTGCAATCACAACTAGGTGAGGTGAGTACACACATCAAAGTATCAAAACTAATAACTACTATTAATATAAAAAAATTAATACCAATAATATCTACGCTATTAACTACTAATAGTATCAAAGCTATTATTATTTTGAATAACATAAAAAATATAAACTGCCAAATAGTATCAGAATTATTACTACCAATAGTTTCAAAGCTAATTTTTACTAAATAGTAACAAAACTATCAATAGCAGCAGAGGTATTTACTGGCCATTAGCTCTCTCGGCCAGCATTAACCTTCAGGGTTTGGGTATTTTGTGGAAAAAGTTTATATAACTGGTTTGAGGAGGTTCCTGTTTTTTTTTTTGCACTTGGCAAGAGGGAGAAAAAAGGGGCAGGAGGAGAGTTTATGTAGCAAGTGGGATGGGCGGTGGTCAAGCTGGGTGTAGGTGTCTGTCTGACTGGTTGTGGGTGGGTGGGGGATGGTACTCACCTAGTTACACTCACCTAGTCGTCGTATTCATCTAGTTGCACTCACTAGTCGTAGTACTCACCTAGTTGCACTCACTAGTCGTCGTACTCACCGGGTTGTACTCACTAGTCGTACTCACCTGGATGCACTCACCTAGTCGTCGTACTCACCTAGTTGCACTCAGTAGTCGTACTCATCTAGTTGTACTCATCCGATTTGGGTTGTGGGGGGTCGATGGATACGTCGTGGTCCCTCGATTAATTTCTCTCATTCCTGGTCTCCAGGATCTCAAGGCGTTCATGGCTGCACGAACTGGGGAAAAGCTGTTGCAATTAGATTACCTCGATTCCACATTTTGAACAATACATTCTCCATAATGAACAAAAGGAACAGGTACAGAACAACATCAAGACAGAGACTTCTATAAAGCTCTATTCGTGTAAGTTATCGTAAACAATTGTCAGTGAATAAAGAGAAGGGGGGACGTATGTGTACATTTACGTAGGTACTAGTGTATTTCTATGTATATAAATTGGACCTCAAGAATATACAACTGTTATGACTGAATACATTTTTCCGTCCATCTTTTATTAAGACAATTACAATTTACTTGATCCAGAGATGTCCCTCTCAAAAAATACCTAGTAATTAATAATAATAATAATAATAATAATAATAATAATAATAATAATAATAATAATAATAATAATAATAATAATAATAACACTAACGACAGTAACACAATAGACGCCTCATAACTCTCCCGCATAACACAGTTTTACTACTCACGCAACACACGCTAAAACTGCTAAACAGGTCCTCGCAACGTAAATCATATTTCATGACATTTACCCCTCCCCTCCCCCCCAAAAAAAAAAAACTGAAACGAAGGTCCCTCCTTAAGAGATTTTTATATCAGGAATGTGAAGCACTTCTTTACAATATTAAAATTTTTACTTTTAGACTATGCTTCTTTTCGGCTCTTACGAGATATTTAATAAAAAAAAATATTATATATTAATTTTTTTTAAAGTATATTAATGTGTTTTTCTACAATACCTTTGTTCCCTTTTATGAATAATTTATTTGTTTTTACAATTTATTTTATCAGAATGTATTTTTGAGTGTCAACAATATATTTTTGGCTTTAACAATATATATTTTTTTTTTTTGTAATATTTTTGGACTTCTACAATATTTTTGGCTTTTGCAAATTTTAAGGGAAGGGGGGTGCTTTTGCAATAATTCTCTTCCTCTATGATTTTTTATATATTTACCTACATTTTACTATATGCTTGTTTGGCTTTTTGCAATATATTTATATTTTTTCTACGGCATTTTTATTCACTTCTCTTGTGACCTAGCATTTTTTGGATTCTTTTAGCCTCGCATAGATATTTCTTTTTCTTTTATTTCCAAGAATTTGTGAATCGATATAACATCTTCGCATGGGCTTGGAAATCGATAAAATATTTCTGAAGTTTCCGTAGGTCGTGTGTAGCAAAGGGTGACCTAGCATGATCATGGCTTCCTTACAAGGAGGTCCTTGCTAAGGGAATCTTGGCGAGGTGGTGGTAGGTATCGCGTGGGTTATGTCCCATGATTTATTTACATCAAGGTGTTAGCCGACCAATATGGTCTGGGCTGTGGAATTCCCAATGGATGGCAGCAACTACATCAGAAATTTTGTCATGTCCTGGTGAATAAATGAACAATTGTCATGCAGAAATTGAACCCACGTTGGATCTTCAGTTTAAGAAGTGACAGACTATATTTATGCAGCATGCATACATATCCACTTCTTTGCTGCTTATATTAGAATAAACTCAACAGATTCCCCAACGCTGCTTTTCACACTGTTGAATTTGCACTCTTAGAGCTGTTATCCCACCTTATTTCGAAGCCCAGCCCTTATATTTGCACCATCCCCTAGGTTGCCAACCACGACAGTCAACACTCGTTCCTGTTGCGTGCTAGTGAAAAGGAACAGTGGGTGTTACGTGACTCTCCCACACGTTTCATCCAAACCGTTATTGAACCCGGGTCTTTCAGGTATAAGCTCAAGCAACTTAGTTCTAGAAGCCACCCCAGTTTTTTCCTAGTAATAATCATCTTTCATAGACCTATCAGACTACCCATCAACCCACCCATCAACCCAAACATCAACCCAAACATCAACCGACTCACCCTCTCGCAAGTATCAAAATAGAATCTCCACTCTCCCTTCAATCTGATCTATAAAATGGGAAATGAACACGAATTCATTCACTTAGAACAACTTTATTGGTGATGTTTCGGTCCTGGGACCTTGCCAAGTACAAATACAACAAGCATTTGAAGTGATGAAGATCCCAGCTGGGACCAAAACATCTTCAACAGTGGTATCCTGAGCGTGTCCATTTTCCTCAAGATGTCCTCAGTCATTTGTTTTCTCGCTACTGAAATATGAACTTTTATTCCCGTGCTGCTTGGCCTCACAAGGGAAACACTCGCAACAAGGGAATCTTCACGTTCTTCGCACGTGACGTGAAGACTGGTTGCGGACGCCTTGTCACGGCTCAGCACGTGCTTGCTCAAGTATCCATTCATCTGACAAAAGAATTACCGTCACGAAGTGGTTTCAACCCTCAAAAAAATCGAGTTCGGTACTGATTCATTCACTTATACATTTATTTTCGTATGATTATTATTTATAAAGATTCCTCAGCAGTTATAACAATGTGAATGGTGGTTGCAGTCACGTACATGGAAACAAAATGCTATTGCAATTGATTCTGAGTGACACACTGCCGCAAGAGGGGAAGAAAAAGACATATTTTTCAGAGAATTTTTTTTCTGGGACAACGTTGCACTTTGTGATGTGTTGTCGAGTACCACTGTTTTCATGGGCTGTTCCAGACACTTACGTTTACAAACATTAATTCTTGTAAACATACTTAATTTTGGCATAAAACTTTGAATTTCCTAAAGAAAATATTGAAGAAACTCAAAAAAAACAAAAAAAACATGAAAATATTGGGAACATAAATACATTTTTTTTTAATTCCTTTTCCGGTCATATACGAATTATCTGTAAAATACTACAATGGAAAAAATCTCTGTTTATTTTTCCTGGGATTTATTTTTAAGTAATCTGTTGACAGTATTGCTTCATATGTTATCTTTATGTCAACTCTTTTTGCGCAAGTTTTGTATTTCCTTAAGGAAATTATTTCAAGATAGCTCTTCAAGGAAGGTGGTGCCTTGATGCTGGTTAACTGCTCCAAAACATGGTGTAAGGTCCAAGGCAGGGTGGAACCTTACCCATACAGAGCTCCAAGGCAGGGTGTAACCTCACTCTTCCACAGCTTCAGTGCAGAGTGGAACCTTACCCATACAGAGCTCCAAGGCAGGGCGTAACCTCACTCTTCCACCGCTCCAGTGCAGGTGGAACCTTACCCATACAGAGCTTCAAGACACTGTCGAACTTCACCCTTCCAGAGCTCCAAGGTACAATATAACCTCACCCTTCCAGAGCTCCAAGGTACAATATAACCTCACCCTTCCAGAGTTCCAATACAGGATCGAATCTTATCGTTCCTGAGCACCAAAACGAAGTGAAACTTCACCTTTTATGAACCTCAGAGTACTGGAGAACCTCACACTATATAAAGAACCTCGCACACTCCTTCGACAACCTCATACTCTCTCTTAAGAACCTCGTACACTCCTTCGACAACCTCACACTCTCTCATCTTCCTCCCACTCTCTGATACTCAAACCTGGGAGGAATCCAGAAGCACTTAGTTTCTTACTGCAATCCTCCCTTTTTGTGCTTGACAATAGAAATGTTATGTGTTTTTTTCTACAGTGGCTGGCACGGTCTACTGAGCAGTTAGACTGGAGGGAAGACTGGACCAGTCTGTTGAGGCAGATTCTAGACACAGACCAGGCACGCCTAGCAGACCTGAAGGTAAAATACTGAACTCCGGCCAAGCAGGCAAAATGGGCCTGCTAGCCTGCAAGGAACGATAACCAGGCCAAGCGAACCTAATGGACAGACTTGTAGAAAACAGTGAACTGGTATGTCATGAGGCACTTTTTTTTTATCATAATAACTCTGACGCCTTTCAGGAAAGCAACCTGTCTTACTACTTACCTTCCTGTCTGCCTATCTGTCTTCCTGCCTGCCTCCCTGTCTGCCTGTCTATCTCCATGCCTGCTTGCCTGCCTGCCTGCCTTTATTCCTTCCTACCTACCTACCTGCCTACCTGTCTACCTGCCTCCTTGCCTTGACCGCTACCTCTAAGCTGAAGTATTTTAAAACCCTCTCAAGTTTTTGTGTATATGATAAAAAAGATGTTTCAGAATTTACATGATAGTATCCAACCACTAATATATATATATATATATATATATATATATATATATATATATATATATATATATATATATATATATATATATATATATATATATATATATATATAGAGAGAGAGAGAGAGAGAGAGAGAGATAACTCTCTCGGTTCTTCAAACTGATGTATAGTGGGATAAGATAATAATTACCAAGATTTTCAGTACTGGGAGGTATGCTGAGATACCAATCGTGGATACCTTCCTTTGTATTGAAATGTTCACTGGGGGGATTGGAAACTTGGAAAATCTTCGATTTTCTGATATATTGGGATACCTGGAGTATACCTGGAGAGGGTTTCGGGGGTCAACGCCCCCGCGGCCAGGTCTGTAACCAGGCCTCATACTGAGATACTGTGGATATCTTCCTCAATTCTGTTTGCGAAATATACTGGTATATCTTCGACTCTTTATATTGTGAGGTATGCTGGGGATACCTTTCTTAATTTTTGTGTTGGATGGTATGCTAGGGATACCTTCCTTAATTTTTGTATTGCATGGTATACTGGAGATGCCTTCTGTGACTCTTTTTATTGTGAGGTACGCTCGGGATACCTTCCATTCTTTGTATTGTGAGGTATGCTGTGGATACCTTTCGCGATTCTTTGCATTGTGAAATATGCTGGGGATACCTGCCATAATCCTTTTCCTTGTGAGATGTGCTAGGGACACCTTCCACGATTCTTTGCATTGTGACGTACAATAGAATAGGTGGTAAAGTCAGCCTCTTGTGCAATAGTTTTTAGTTTTGACTTGGCTTTAAAGATGTCTCGCTATCTATTGTTTACCACACCAACCCTGAATGCTTATGCAGTTGCTATGTCGAAGCAAACTGTCACTGAACACACGATGCAACATTGAGAGCTCTGCCTGTGTGTTGCGGTGAATACTAAGGATCTTAAGACATGTTGATCATGTCCAGTGTTTCACTGACTGCTTGAAACTGAGCAGGATATATATGAGTGGTGTATCCTGGTGGCAGGAGGGACCTTGGGGATGTATGTGGTTGTCTTATTATCCGGTAAGGGGAGGCCATGTACAATATATGTAACTGCCGTATCCTTGTTGGCTGGAGAAGGCCTGGAGGATGCATGTAACTGGCATATCCTAGAAGGAGAGACCTTGTAGGATAATAATAATAATAATAATAATAATAATAATAATAATAATAATAATAATAATAATAATAATCTTTATTTCTTCAAGCTCATGTACAAGGTATACAGGCCTAGCTGACATCAATGACATACTACTATATAGAAAGCCCCTTGTTATGCAGAGAATTTCGGGCAAATTAAGTCAGTTTTATCCCCAGGATGCGACCCACACCAGTCGACTAACACCCAGGTACCTATTTTACTGATAGGTGAACAGGGACAGTAGGTGTCTTAAGGAAACACGCCCTAATATTTTCACCCGTACCGGGGATCGACCCCCGGAGCTAGCAATCGAGCTACGGGACACCTAAATGTGTAACTGCCGTATCTTTGTGTCTGGAGAAGCTCTCTAGGATGTAAATGACGTAAATGTAACTAGGATATATGTAACCGGGATGTACGTAACTGGGATATATTTCACTGCTATATCGTGGTAACTGGAGACGTCTTGTTGCGAATTAACCTGAATCCGTGAAGGGAACATGTTGCAGTAAAATATTATCGCTGTTCCGTACACTGCAGCGTCATGCAGAGGACGACTCCGCGTGTTGCTCACTTATATTGTTACGGCTTGGCAATACAACGAGATGCCTTGTGCGTCCCCATTGTGTGTTAAGGCAGACAGCGCCGTCTTTGGGACAAGCGCCTTACTGCACGTCTGTAAAATAGTCCCATATTGCATGAGGAGCTTTCTGCTGGTGGGTGCCGAGTCATGGGCCTTAGACAGGACATGCATACGAATAAAGATTTCGTGAGAGCGTCGGTTACAAAAAATTTTTACTCGTCAGCGGAATGTATAAGGTGCGTCCTAAATGTGCTTGTTTTTAATCAGTAAGACTGAATGTGTGTTTCTGCGTCCGTGGGCTCCGTAATGAACCTGAGTTTGCAGACTGAAGCTGTGTATCTGCGTCCGAGGGTTCCTAGATGGACCCTGTGTCTGCAGACTGAATCTGTGTTTCTGCGTCAGTGGGCTCCGTGATGGACCTGTCTGCGGAAGGTACGATTCCGAGAAATTCTTGAATCTGGGTATTCTTTTAAGAAACCTTATAATAATAAAAAAACAATAAGGCAAAGATAAAGAGGAAATACCCGAAAGACGACAAAAACGACATTGCTTGGAATGCAGATTTTCTTCTCAGTCAGCGAGATTAAGAGATTCCAGAAGCAAATATACATAAATGTCAATTACACTGCATTATCGATCTGACTGAGCGTTACAAAGCAACAACATATTCTTTTGTTTTAAATCCCGATCATAACTTTATCTGCATTAACAAAAATTTACAATTGCGAACCATTTCAACCTGTCCACATCGTCACGAACCACTTTACTGACAATGGATATTAAAAACTGGCGTATGCACTAAATCAAAAAATGTAAAAAAAATAAAAAAATACGTTAGAGATCCTCCAGACGACGGTCGTTCGAGGATTGTGTTCAGTGGGTCCCAGTAACAAGTATTAACGTAAATATATAACGTACTAGACACTGGTTATGAAGATGAGTCGACTCTTTTCCACCTACCAATTACTCGTTTCGAAATAAAACGGATTTAAAAGATGTCCATCTTCTGTTGGTACCAAACTTGTGCACATCCGCACTACGAGGCTTCCCTAATCCACAAAACACTTTCATAGTTCGAGAGAGAACTATGTTTATTTATCACTCCCAGTCACTCAGGATAGTTATAAACGCACTGTAAATCACCACCAATTTATTACAGTAACCCTTTACATGAACAACGAATGCATCCTAATTTTATTCCGAAAAGGCAACGAATGACTAGGCTTGAAAACGAATAAGCACTCTTTCTTTATCTGGTTGCCTCTGCTGAGTCTGCTCACCTAGCAGTAGTTAGGTACCTGGGTGTTTGCCAACTGCTGAGGTGCGCACCCTGGGGAGTGGTAGTATATCTTAGATAGGGCTGGGCTTTGGAATGAAATGAGATGTAATAACAGCTCTTAGCCTGTAAGTAAATTAAACAGCGAAAAAAAATTGTTTGCAACTGGACTAAGTAACATGGGAATTACCATCAACAAGTGTAGGCTGTTATTTCAGTGATGACGTATCTGCAAATTACAAAGGAACGTTGTGTGTGACTACCATAACGTATGTCAGTTACAAGAAGTAAACATTGTGTAGATACCATGATAGGAAGGAGTTACAGTGAGGGAACAAAACGCTAAATATATTTTCCTGACACCTATCACATTGAAATTCCATAAATAAGATGCTAAAATATTCCAGCCTTAGTTAGCAGATTATGAATGTCCATGTTCCTGAATGCTAATTGTGCAGTGATTTATTTTATACTTCATTCGTCATGCAGACACACACACACACAGCACAAGAGTGATGAACTGAAGGAATGGAATGTACAGGTATGCAGACATAATAGCTATCACAGACAAAACTAACTGAAAAAATATATAAGCCTATTCGTAACAGGACATCAATCCATAAGGAAAGATAGAGGAAAAACGGGAGGCGGAGGAGTTGCAGTGCTAATCAGAAACCAGTGGAGTTTTGAAGAAATGAGAGAGATAAACAAAAGTGAATCAAATGACTACATAGTGGGATGGGTCAATACTTGGGGACCCAGAGTAGTAGAAGTTATCTAATAATAGGAGACAAGGCCAGGAATGTGGAGACAATAACAAACCAGTGGCTGACAGAATAGTGAAAGCAACAAGAGGAACACATAAGGCAAAACTATTAGTTATGGAGGACTTCTACCACAGAGAAATAGACTGGAATCCTCACGGGGAACCAGGAACGTGAAGGGTTATTATGCTGGAGGTGGCGTACATATCGCCAGAGGCACACTACACAAATAACCTGCACAGATGAGAGAGGAGCTTACAACAACGTTTCGGTCTGAATTGGACCATTTACAAAGTCACACTAACAGGCAAGCTGGGAGGGACGGGGCAAGGGAGGTAGGAGTAGTGATAGAGGTAATGTAGGCAGTGATAGTGGTAGAGATAAGGCTGGTAGTGGAAGTAGAAGTAGTAGTGTGAAGTAAGGAGAGAGGTAGGTGGGACAAACAAAAAGGAGGCAAAAGAGAAGGTAGTAGTCAAAGGTAGCAGGGAAGGTTGTAGTAGTAGTAGCAGTAGTAATAGTAGTAGTTGTAGAAGTAGGGGAGTCAGTCAAAGGCCATGAAAGCGGAGCACTGCAAGAGAGCTAAGAGCCCACAAAGGGTAAGACCAAAACCACAGGGGTGGTAGAAAAAGTAATGGAAAAACACGCAAGACAGAAGAAATGAAACTCAAAACAAGAAAAATAAAAAAGGAAAGAAGAGGAAGAAAGAGGAGAAAAAAAGAATCAGGTTAAGTCACGTGTGTTTTGAAGTTTGGAGCATTTGACAATGTAATGGAAAAGGAAGGCATCTACAGAGACAAAGCCACACAAGGAAAGTTGTGTATAAGAGAGAAGGCACACGTCTACCGAATAACCACTGCAGCGAATGCTCATTTGGGAAATCTAAGAGTAGCTTACAGTTATCTCAACAGTCATTCATGGCCTTATATACGACATGCTGTATGTTATACCTGTCTGGGAGTATGCAGCACCAGCATGGAACCCTCATGTGATAAATCATGTTAAGAAACTGGAGAGGCCAGTGCCAAAGCTAAGGGGAATAAGATTTAAAAAGAATCTAAAGGAACTGAACTCGAAGACATCACTGGTGGAACAACCATGGGAAAAATAGTAACAACGTACAAAATACTCAGAGATCTGAATAGGGTGGTCAGAGATAGACTGTTCCAGGGAAAGGCGGGGTACACTAGGTTACAGCTGGAAGACAAAAAAACAGAGACGAATCACAGGGACGTCAAGAAATGTTTCTTCAGCCTCAGGATGTGAGTTGCAGGAGTTTCTGTCTTACACAACAGGCGATAAGAAGACTCAGCTTCGAAAGCGCACTGATAAAAGAAGCATCCGTTTGTGTTCCAATGGTTTCAAGAGGAATGTTGAAGGAATCCTAACTTCAGAATACCCAGCATTTTAACAGATACCCAAGACTCTACACTGGCAGGGGTCAGCCAATACACAGGACCACCGCATCCACCACAAAACAGTGACTTCATCCTATAACATTATTCACTATCTAAAATTCATCACAAATAAATCCCACTACACTATACATCCTTTATTGCAGTTCTGTTCATTTATTCACTATCTAAGCACCATCAAATATAAATCATTTAAAATTAATTTTCATAAATAAATACAATATTTAGTCTTTATTAGAGACAAATTCCATGATAGCATGCAACTATCACCTCTGGTAAATCCTACAATAGCTTAGCAACCTCCATCACTGATAAATCCTACTATAGCATCCAACCCTCATCACGACATCCTCCCTCCTTCACGCCACATTCAAAAACCAAACATCACGATATGAAAAAAAAAATGTAATATCAAAATGTGTAGTGTGAGAGAAGCCAAAGAGTCTCCATGACTATTTACTCTCCCACCAGAGATAATAGTCTAAAGTTTGGTCTTTTGTTATGTCCTTGGCCGCACGCGTAACTGCAGCTGAGAATACCTGGCATAACTTTTTTTTTTTTTTTTTGCTTTGGGTGGATCTCCTGTCTCCATGTTCTTTAATAGTTACCTTCTCTTTTAACATTAGGAAAACATGGGGGATGATTACGTTTTTTATTTATTCTGAGAAATGATCAACGGTCGGCATTAGATAGTATTATCAAAATGCTCACCAGCGAGAGTTTATTAAATGAGGATAAACGTCATATTAAGAGGCAAGTGGCAGAGTCGTGGATGGTCTGGGCACGCGACTCTCAGCCTGCCCAAGGTTACTTAACCATCAGCAAAGTTGGTGTCTTGCGGTGGCGGCGGCGAGGACTAGAGCCGGGATGGTCCCAGACACCTGCTTGACCAGCCCAAAACCCGAACCCACACGGGCCGAAACCTCTCTACCGCGAACCTTTATTCTTACCCCTAAGACCCTAACATTAACGCTTGCAGCTCTCCCGCACGCCGCCATCCAAATCTATACATTTACCAAGGGACATGAAGCCAAATTGCTTAAGTTTGGATTTACGGCTGTGGTTTAGAGGTGTCTCGGCAGTCGTGACGAGTCTCAAGGAGAATAATCGCATCTTTGGTACGCTGGACGGGTTGCTGCTACCACCTGCATGGTTACTTCAAGACGTCTACTGGAGGAGAGGGACCTACGTGGTTGCTTTAACACGTCCGGAGAACGAGAAGAGAAAAAAACAAGTTTATGAAAACCTCGGCAAAAAAATCTCTGCCTTGATGTAAATAGAAGGCACGTCCTGAGCCTCGGGGGTAATCGATGTTTTATGTTGCAGATTACCTTGGACTAGAATACTCATACACACTCATACGCACAGACTCATACAGGATTGTGTACTGAAGTTAGCTCAGACGGTCTTGAGCTTCGGTATCGAGTACACAGTATTCACGCCTTTGGATAAGAGTATTTAAAAGTATTTTAACTTCTTCCTGTGGCTGTTATAGAAGAGTGAAAATTTGTCACACACAAATTTTCTGGTCTGAAGGTGAACTGCTTTGATAGCGGATTTCCAGGTGTTTTTAGTCACTTTAAAGACCTTTTACGGAAATTTTACGATCTTTGAATGAGAGAGGTCCATATAACCGCAATTTCCCATTTATCCATCATTTCTCATTTTTTGTAAAGAAGATGATCTCCCCGAAAACAAATTCAGAGCTGATTGCTTATCTTTGTTCTGAATCTTATCTTTTTGTTTTTTGTCATGAAACTGAAGGTGATATCTTGCTTTGACCTGTTGCTTTGTAAATATCGGCATTCATTATTTGACATATTTCTTCCTTGATTTGTTCAGTGGGTGTAAGGGCAGAATTTCTAATATGTTTCATGTTTATAATAATACATTTTGTTAAAACATTTAATATTTAGCTGCTCAAACATTTCCTCATGTAATTCGGCAATTGTCTCACCATCTTCGATTTTTTTTCCAATTAAACTTTGATTATGACATGTGATTCAGACTTTATTTTGTCTTAAAATTCTTTTCAAAGCTTCTTGCTTCCTCTCACTGTATATGGGTTTACTAATTTTTGTTTTGCTTGCGTTTTCATCACGGTTCTAGTGATCCACTGAACCACACCATCCATCCCCCCACATCCTTCAGTGTGCAGGCACTGTACTTTTCACCTACAGAAATTAAATCCAGTTCTCTGGCTTCCCTGAATCCTTTCATTTTGGTGTATTATTTTTTTATAAAACCATTTTCAGTAGGTTTCTGTTGCTTTTTAGTATCTATGTCCCAGGGTTCGCCAGAGGTTCCAAGAACTCTCACATATCCCAAGGTATCACACATCTTACGGTCCTTGAAACATTTCAAGGTTCCTCACACATATCAAGGTCCCTCACACATCCCAAGGTCTCTCACACATCAAATTAGTTTACACATCCCAAAGTCCCTCACACGTCTCATGGTCCTTCACACTTCTCAAGGTTCCTCACACATCTTATGGCCCTTCACACATTCCAAGGTCCCTCACACATTTCATGGTCCTTCGCACATCCCAAGGGTCCTAACACATATCAAGGTCTCTCACACATATCAAAGTCTTTTACACATCCCAAGATCCCTCACATATCTCATGTTCCTTCACACTTTCCAAGGTTCCTCACTCATGTGAAGGTCCCTCACACATCGCAAGAGCCCATCACAGATCCCAGGATCTCCTCACAGATACCAAGGTCCCTTACACATTCCAAGATCCCTCACAGATCCCAGCATATCAGCCTGCCTGTCAGCAAACATGTCTGTTTTTCTCACTGCAAAACAGAAACAAATGCCTTCATCACTGCTCAGTGAATTTCTCGTGTAAGCCTCGAGGTCAATCATGCAGCTTTATTAGTGGAAATATCTATTGCCTGCACTTAACAGCAAAAAAAGTATCGATACATAAACCTGTTGCTGCCAACATGCACACAGCAATGGAAGGAGCATCGGATGGGGGATCCTGAATCACGATCAGGGAATAAATCAAAGCGGTGAACCTCTGCGTTTTTGTTTTCGGTCATCAACGGAATCAATGCTTGACATTTATGCAGTCTAGTTTCCCGAGAAATGCTGCCAGAGAGTGATTTCTAAGATAAACGAGGAGAGAAAACTTTGCAAGCGGGTGCTACATAGAGGTTTCTACAGAGTAGGGAATCGAAAAGTGGGATCTTAGAAGTAAATTACTGCAGACAAGGGCTTCGAGGTCAAGGATAATATCGTACCCGCAGCATCTTCACTACACTCAGGGGATAATGTCCAGCATCTCTGCTACGATCCTTCCATAGTGAGACATTCCTCACCGTGGGAAACAACTCGCGTGGAGAACACGACATGACATAGCCAAAACTCACGACGCTAACATATAAAGGCTCACAGGACCTACGTGGAACTCAACAACGGTGACATGTAAACTAGAGATTTCAGTCGCAAGAGAAATTATATTCCAACCTATTTTGCTAATCAAACCTTTTTTTTTTTTACTCTTGCCAATAGCCCATTGGCCTAAAAGCCTAAATGCAGCATCATTAAGACACATGCGCAACACTTTGGAATTTTTATTTCTGTAACTCGACTGTTCATTAACTTGTCAGTATTGTATTCCATTATTAAATTAATATTAAACATCTTTTGTTGATAAACTAGCGTAGAATGAAATTAAAAAATCCACGATGGAGTTAAGAGGAAAAGTTGCCTATTCACTGCGCAATCGCACTATTTACGCGATTATATGCGTAATTTTAGCAAATACCAACGTACGTTTTACACATCTTTTTTTACAGTGAGTCTTTCACTGTTTCCTTCCCAGGAAGAAGCCTCAGTAAAAGCTACACCTGCAACTGGTACAGCAACAGCTGTGACTGGTACAGCAACAGTTGCGACTGTTTCAACAACAGCTGTGACTGGTACAGCAACAGTTGCGACTGGTACAGCAACAGCTGTGACTGGTACAGCAACAGTTGCGACTGGTACAGCAACAGCTGTGACTGGTACAGCAACAGTTGCGACTGGTACAGAAACAGCTGTGACTGGTACAGCAACAGTTGCGACTGGTACAGCAAGAGCTGCGACTGGGACAGCAACAGTTGCGACTGGTACAGCAACAGCTGTGACTGGTACAGCAACAGCTGTGACTGGGACAGCAAGAGCTGCGATTGGTACAGCAACAGCTGTAACTGGTACAGTCACAGCTGCAACAGCAGCAGGTCAAAAGCTGCTATAGCAGATATAGTTACTACAGGTGCGGTGGAGTGGCCGCAGGCAGAAGAATAATAAAGCCAACACAGGTCCCGCTTGCGGCTCTCGTCGGTCGATTGCCGGAGGCGATAATGGAGGCTGGAATAGAGTGATGGATGCCTGACGAAGTACGGAGATGAGGACAGGGTTGGAGGTGGGAGTCGAACTGATAGTGGAAATGGGGAGGTAATGATATCAATGGTAAGAATTGGAACAGGAATGAGGCTAGGAATAGGGATGAGAATGAGGCTAGGAATAGGGATAAGAATGAGGCTAGGAATAGGGATGAGAATGAGGCTAGGAATAGAGATGAGAATAAGGCTAGGAATAGGGATGAGAATGAGGGTAGGAATATATGGGGAAGGATAGCATTGAAATCCAGGCGGTAATAGGTATAAGAATGGTTAATGGTATGAGGCTAAACTGGGAGGATAGACGAGGCTGGATAAAAAAGGATAGGGGTAGGATGAACAGGTAGACCACGTGTTGATGTGGAGGGATGGACTGACCACGTGTGGGTTTGAGGAGGAAAATAAGCAACTATATTCATTTTGGGATAGGATAAGACAGCTGGTTCCGTGGTGAAGGACGTCTTGTGTGGGTAGCCTTCCCTTCTCCAGATTTCTCCCTAATCCCCCTTCACCACACACACACACTGAATCGACCCCTGCAACCACAATTAGGTGAGTACAATTAGGTGAGCACACACACACACTCACAAGGTACGACAAACCTCTTGAAGCCAGGAAAGAGTGAGATAGTAGCGACCAGCGAAGAGGCGGGGCCAAGAGCTGTGAATCAACCACATACAGGTGTGTGCTAGTCTAGTGTCATACGTTATGGTGTGAAGGATAGTCTAGTGTCACGCGTTATGGTGTGAGGGATAGTCTAGTGTCATAAGTTATGGTGTGAGTAATAATCTAGTGTCATACGTTATGGTGTTGTGGCAGATTTTGACATTCCTCAAAGTCTCTCATAGCTGGCGCGTGTATCCAAGGTCGACAAGCATCTGCTACCACCCCCAACCACCTCCATCACCACTACTACTTCCACCCCCACAGCAACCCCCTTCTCCCCACCAACACCATTATACCATCTTAAGAGATGGTAACTCCCAAGTAACAGAAACTCAAGTTCCCTTGCAAGGAAGCCCTTGAAGCTGGCGTAACTGCTGAACCTTTAATGGAATACTTGACGATATCTTCTTTAGATCAGCTGTTTGGGCGTCTGGATCAGCGGTTTTGGCTTATGGATCAGCTGTTTTGATACCTGGATCAGCTGTTTGGGCATCAGTATCAGCTGTTTCGGCGTCTGAATCAGCTGTTTTCCTGTCTGGATGGGCTAGCTTGGCGTCTGAGACAGCTGATGTTTACGCCCGTAGAAGAATCTGATGCTGAAGTCTGAAGCAGCTGGTGTTCACGTCTACAGCAGCTGGCTCTGTTATCTGCAGCAAGTGGCTCTGATATTTGTAGCAGGTGGCTCTGTCATCTGCAGCAGGTGGCTCTGTCATCTGCAGCAGGTGGCTCTGATATTTGTAGCAGCTGGCTCTGTCACCTGTAGCCGCTGGCTCTAATCTGCAACAGCTGATGTCATCTGCAGCAGCTGGAGATGACGTCCGCAGCAGCTGGTGTTGACATTTAGAAAATCTCTCTTTGGGTATTTTGTCTTCCCACCTTGAACAAAGTATAGTGTGTGTGTGTGTCTTACTGAGGTGGTGCAGGGTGATTGCTTGGGTGCGTGGCTAATTGAATTAGATGGATGTTTGATTATCTGGCTTTCATTGTGGCTGGTTCGATAACTGGGTAGGTACGTCATTGGTTGGGTATACGTATAGTTGGATATGTCTCCGGTAGGGTAGATATTTGCTGCTTGTTGTAAGAAAAATGGCTTTGTTCAACTGTCTGCTTGCTTCATACATCGCCGGGAGAAACTTGATTAAATTTATTTCTTTTAACATGCAGTGGTTGTAACAATGATTGCTCACTGAGGCACCAATCCTCAAGCGTGAACACCCATTCTAATGCATCCTCGTGGAACATACTGCCTAGTGGCGAACAACAGAGCTGGCAGAGTGCTCGGTATACAACTATAAAGTTTGATTACACCTGGAACAATATTAACACAGTATAATACATAAGGATACAAGGATTTGTGATCATAGAATTTGTCGGTCGACATATTGAATATTCTATCCAGATTCGGTCCCTAAATTACGTAAGAGATAGAGATAAATTGGCTTGATTGGGGTAAGAAAAAGACACACATATTGCAGAATAAGACTAAAGTGAGGCTACGTTTCCTCTAGTGTAGTTTTATAAAGAGTAATACAGAGCGAAACGTCTCCAACACAAGACTGTTTTGCAATACGTTTCTTTACCACGACTGGTAGTAGACTATATAGGTCCAACTAGAAAGGGAGCAGAGAAGGGCATCTAGCCTACCACCTTCAATACAAAACAAATCGTGTAAAGAACATCTCATAACCTATTTTCATTTGTAAGCCCCATCAGTAATACATCCCAGTGAGCGCCAGTCAAACCGACATTAGCATCAACATCTGCCTTCAGAGCAAATGTGTTACGCAAAAGTGAACACGTCATGTGACGAAACTCGATTTGACGGTTGCTGCAAACACGAGGCAAAATCCGCTGGATCGGCTAATTGAGAAACAAAGGACAAAATCCATTGGCTGCAGGACTGTCTGCTACTGTTATGTCAATGGCAAAACAATATCTCCGTCAGTTAGTAATAATGGTAGACAAAATGTTAAATAAATGGACACATGAGCAACTAATGTGGGAACGTTTCGCTCTCCAGGAGCTTTGGTAACGGCTTGACAAAGCTCCTGGACAGCGAAGGATTGTCACAATAAAATGTCACATTAGTTGCATCTCTGTCCATTTACCTATAATATCTAAGAACATAAGAACATAAGAAAGGAGGAATACTGCAGCAGGCCTGTTGGCCCATACTAGGCAGGTCTCTGTCCACAATCGCCATTACTGGACACCCACTCCTCCTCTTCCCTATTAATCTGGATCAATCGAAAATTTGTGTTTTCATTGTATATTCAAGAAGGATAGACATTCAACGTATAATACCATCTAGGAACTTATTAATTCGATGACTCGTCGGGCGGAAGTTAACGAGCCTCGCTTCGTTTTCGACTAATCAGTAACTGAATGGTTCAAAGAACCGACAAGTTATAAAGATACCCAAGTGTTGCATATGTGTATAATTTATAATCAGTAACGGGCAAGCAAGATATATAACATTTGAACATGTACTTTGCAATTTGTTTTAGGTTAATGGTGAATATTTTTTTTTTTTTGCTGTGGGTTGAACTGTGGTATTTATGATGTGTCGCGTAAATTACTCTCTCTCTCTCTCTCTCTCTCTCTCTCTCTCTCTCTCTCTCTCTCTCTCTCTCTCTCTCTCTCGGGTGCTTAAAATCTGTAATGCTTTTCAGATCATTGGTTATGTGTGTGTGTGTGTGTGTGTGTGTGTGTGTGTGTGTGTGTGTGTGTGTGTGTGTGTGTGCGCGTGCGCGTGCGTGCGCGCTTGTCATCTCCGCAGCTCGGGCCCAGACCAGACCACCTGAATGATGCCCTGGACGGGCAGACTGTTGGTTCTAGCAGGTCCCTGACACAGTTATTTGGCATGGATAATGATAATATATCTATGCTTATCCAGAGGACGAAGTCATCACTCAGTTAGGGACAAGGATAACACATCTATCCTCCACTAATGTATCTAAGCTGCCTGTGTGCAGGATTTTATCTGATGCATGATGGTACTTCTTGGCAGCCCCGGTGTCTCCTGACGGCGCTACAGAAGCGGATGTCGTTAATCACACATTAAGAGCTTACCTTGCCTCCCTGACTACCTAGAACCTGTACTGAATGTCCACTTCGTGGCAAGGACCTTAACTACTACTTCTGTGAGGGATATCTTAGCTAATAACACTAAAAAGAAAATAGTCAACACGTCGACTCGCCTGACGAAGTTTTTTTTTTTTTTTTAATTTCTAAGCTGATTATGGAAGAGAAACTATTAAGTTAGTAATGGTAATGAAATAATAATATGAAGGCAGAATGTCGACAAAAGTGGGAAATATAAACAATCTTAAGAACATATGAATCGGTCGTTGAGGCTACGTCTCGCTCTGGGTAGAGCTTCATCAAGTCATGACTCACGAAATCGTAATGACACGATTGCAAACAAACCATACCACGGGTGGGGTTCGAACCCGCGGTCAGAGAGTCTCGAAACTCCAGACCGTCGCGTAAGCCACTGGGCCAGCTAGTTTCAATAACATTCATCCAACTAGGTATATTTCTACATCATAGGAAGGTTAGCATAGGCACCACTGTGTCCACAGATGCAAGTTTTTACAGACGAATCTCCAGCTACCATGGTAAAGTATGGTTTGTTTGCAATCGTGTCATTACGATTTCGTGAGTCATGTTGACGGCTTTGAGGGGGACTTGAGCTAGAGTTCGTCACGGCCCTGCTAGCGGGAGATTCGTCTGTAAAAACTTGCATCTGTGGACACAGTGGTGCCTATGCTAACCTTCCTATGGTGTAGAAATATACCTAGTTGGATGAATCTTATTGAAACTAGCTGGCCCAGTGGCTTACGCGACGGTCTGAAGTTTTGAGACTCTCTGACCGCGGGTTCGAACCCCACCCGTGGTATGGTTTCATCAAGTCATGACTTAAAAAGAGCTCTGCGCATCGTCTTACTAATCATGCTCTATTCTAGAGGTCTCTTTATTACACATTCTGTTGATGCTTAAAAACTACACGTCCATATCTGCGTCCCGTGAAATAAGAAGAGCGTCCCATACACACTACAAACGTAAGCATGACCTAAAACCATGAAAGCCTCCAGAGAAGTGTTGGCGTATAATATTCAGCTTTAGAAAAAATTATACTCTCGATCACTTACAGCAGTGAACGCCAGAGGGACTCTGTATTCACTGGACCTCCATACTGCAACACCAGTTAACACCACTGTTCAACCTTCGCTCAACACATTTAAAAAAAATAATTAAAAACTATGGGCTCTGCAATTAAACTCTCTCTTGAATGCTTTCGGGCCCGAATGTAAGGTTATTGTATCACTTCGGGCCCGTATGTAAGGTTATTGTATCGCTTCCTAGAATTTTAATAAACACCGGTGTATATTACAAATGTGTTAAAATGTTCTCTGTTTGTGATTCTTATGAATTCAGAGCTTACCCATGAATATTACTTACTAATATTTCATAAGAACACACACCACACACACACAAACACACACACACACACACACACACACATACAACAGGCCTAGTGTCTAATCGACATGTGCCTAGGACAAAATGGTAACTAACTAACCATACATAGTTTTAAGACGAGGTTTGATAAAGCTCATGGAGCAGGGAGAGAGAGGACCTAGTAACAATCAGTGAAGAGGTGGGGCCAGGAGCTATGACACGACCCCTGCAACCACAAATAGGTGAGTACAAATAGGTGAGTACACACACGCACACACACACACACACATACAAAAAAATTCTCTTATACGTTCAAAGATTATTTTTTTCATTTTTGTTAATGTAAATATTAATAATTTTGAACCAAAAGAACCTTAGAAAACTTACCTAACCTTATTATAACAAGCGCAATTTAATTTAGCCTAATCCAACTAAATATATTTTAGATAAGTTTACAATAATTAAATAATAAACAAACACAATGAAATATATTTTTTCCGTTAGGTTCAGAATGATTTTTGCGAAATTATTGCATACACAAATTTTCGCTTGCCTTCTTCGGCCAAAATTGCAAGTTTTACCTATTCGGCACGACGAATATATATTTAAGAAACCAGCCGTATGCCACCAAAGCATCGTGACCCAAAAAGAAAAACAAGTCTTTTTTTTACATGTAGTAATTTAAACAGGAGAGGGGGTTACTAGCCCCTTGCTCCCGGCATTTTAGTCGCCTCTTACGACACGCATGTCTTAAGGAGGAAGAATTCTGTTTGTTCCCCTTCCCCATATATATATATATATATATATATATATATATATATATATATATATATATATATATATATTATGTTGGCTTAGAAAACAAATAACAAGATAACTGGACCTGAGTATACTGGAATAATGAGGTGAATTAATTGTATAATAATCAAGTAAAATAAACTCTCTATACGAGACTTTTCTTCTTTGGGAGAAAATTTCAAGTCTATCTCCGTGTCCAGCATCCATAATAAATTATTATTATTATTATTATTATTATTATTATTATTATTATTATTATTATTATTATTATTGCTTAAAGGCAAAGAGTTTTTCCAGTGATGTTTTTGAATTTCATTGTGTTGGAAGAAAATAATCTTGCATATTTGCTATCCTCTCCTCTCTTGTATCGACTCTAGTTCACTGGCAGGTTATGTTGATCTTGGATGCTCTAGTCTGCTAGAGTCGGGAGGAGGGGGAGAGAGAAGAGGGATAATGAACGAGAAAAGGGGAAGGAGAGGGAATGAAGAGAAGCAGTCAGGAGAGAGAGAGTGGAGAAAGAGGAGGTGGAGAGAGAAAAGACGGGGGAGGGGAAGAGAGGAGATACGGCAGAATATGGAGGAAACAAAAGGCAGGAGGAGGCAGGATATAAGGGAGTATAAAGACTTCAAAAATGTTATTTCTTCAAGCACGTCTTTTGTTTTACTCTACGGATCTTAACCCTTTCTACCCACATTACAGTTTTCAATCCCTTCCAGTTCTCCCTCTTTTTTTTTTTCCACGTTCTCTCCCACCTCCCGTTCTCTATCGCTCTTCCCGTCCTCTTAACACCTTTCGCCATGTTTTGCTGCTAGCGCTAAATATCTCAAGTGTGATTTATTTATGTTAATGATACACACTTGTATCAGCCACTGTCTTCACGCTCAGTGCATAGACAAAATAGCCATAATTACAGATTTATAACTCTCAAATTAGCGATGTTTTGAGATAATTCAGCGAGATATCACACTAACTGTTCTAAATGCTGAGTTCCGCTCAAATTAGCGCTTTTTTCAAGATAATTCAACCCATTATCACATTAAATGTTGTAAGTGTACTATTTTGCTCAAACTAGCACTTTTTGAAGATAATTCATAAAGTTTTCGCATTAAGTGCTTTAAATGCGTAATTCTCAAATTAGACTTTTTTTTTTTTAAGATAATCTGACCAATTATCATGTTCAATGTTCTTAATTAACTATTCTTCGTGCTAGGCAAAAGTTTTTTTTTTTTTCAAATTCTGAGTCTTTCATTTCATTCTTTTACACTAGTATGAAAATTGCGTGAGCGCACACACACACACACACACACACACACACACACACACACACACACACACACACACACTCACACACTCTATACATATATCCTTTTTTGCACATCCTCTCAAACTCCACCAAATTCTGCAACGTCTCTTTCGAACTTCCAAAGAACTGCGTCATCAGCAAAGAACAACTATGACAGCTTCCCACTTTGTATCCGACTGAGCATCCTCTAAGCTTACACCTTCCCCCAGCACACTCGCATTCATTTATTTTGTATTATCGTATATAAGCACTTTAATCAACCACGGGGCATTACAGATGACTCAATCCCACTTTTACTTAAAATTAGTTTCCTTCTCTCTTACTTACACTAACCTGAACCTCATTCACCTCTTGCAAATTATTTGTAGCTTTTAACACCTTAGGGCAGGATATATGCACCACAAGATGTGTGTTTCTCACTGTGTATACTCGAATGCTGAGTTTACTTTAATCGCCTCTTTGGAAAGAAAGTATTCCTCACTGGTGATGAACAGGTGACATGCAGTCTTAATGACCCTCGTGTGATTAGTAAACTTAGGCTTTATTAATTAACAAGCCAACACCCTACATATATTTTATATACTTTTGATTATAGACGCATCCTTCCATTCCCCACCTTATCCTGTGCCTTTTCCAGATCCATAAATACAGCAAACAGTCCTCGCATCTGCTCCCTTAAATGCATTATCGTAAGCATCTGATCCACACATCCCCTTCCACTCCTGAATCCATTCCTCCACATTCCTATTTTCCGACTTTGCCCTGATCTTTTTGACGATAACCCTGCCATAAATTTACCCTGTATACTCTACAATCTCATATCCCTATAATTCTTACACTCTGGCCTTTCCACTTTCACTTTATACAGAGAAACTGTAGCCTCTCTGTCATTCCTTAGGTACGCTTCCTCCTTTCATACACAGTGGAAATAAAATCACTCTTAAACTGCTCTCAACATACTAGACAAATGCGTAATGCCTTTATTAATACAACGTTTCACTCATCCGAGGGTGAAACATTGCACCAATAAAGACTAAAGATTCACTGTACTGTCTCTTTATCTCGATCTTAACACCACCCATTCCCTCTGTACAGTATATTAAAGCCAACTGATTCAGACTAATGTATGACCGACATAAGCACCACGAGACGGCATTATGGTCATTGATTCCGTACGAGATATGAAACAGAAGCTGATTATAGATCGGAGACATAAATGGGTTTCAGGCCAGAGGCTAATTGAAAGGTACATTTCGCCTCGATAATTCAACTCTTTCAATTAAGAGTAGAGCATTACTTGACGGAGGAGTGTGGCTACCTTGCTCATTAGATCGTGAAGGGGAAGATAATAGCTCAGAGTAATTAAGCAGCTGCTAGTGTCTGTCTGGTGTGAGTTAGCTGTCTCAGTTCTTACCAAGTTTTTCTCTTGCGTTATGTGCGTTCTCTTTGTGGAATGATATAAGCAAAAGTGTTTATAAATATACCTATTTGTTATTACTTATTTGCAATTACTGACTTGGGTTTGCCGGGGTGATCTCTAGCTCTTGGTTCTGTCTCTTAACTATCGAAGGACTGATGTGAAATCGCACTGTCATATTTATTTTTGAACCTCTGGGTTCAACTGTTACTTATATCTCATGACTCTATAGTTTTTTTTTATTAGACCCATGGTAATTTTTTTCCTATTTTCCAACACTTGCAGAGATGTGTGAAGGAGTAAAAATTCTCACTTTCAGCCTCCGCCTCTAAACATTCAACTCGTCAACATTACTGGTCCTTGGCCTCTTGGGTCCTACCATACCTATTCTTGATACTGGGTACTGAGTTCGCCTCCATCACCTCCTCGTCCACCTCATTCCACTTATATGCCACACTGAAGCTGAAGAAGTAATTCTGAGCGCTACGATGACTCACAAACCATACCACGGGTGGGTTTCGAACCCGCGGTCAGAGAGTCTCAAAACTCCAGACCGTCTGTGTTTTTAGCTTCCATATTCGCCCTTTCCACCTTGTATATTTCAAACAGCACATTCCTGTCCACCCTTTTATTTAATGTCTTGTACGTCTCTATCCTACTTTCCTTGGCCCTCCTTACTTCAAAGTTTATTAGATTTGGTTTCTCTTTTTTTAGATTTTAGCTCTTACTTCCAGGCTCAGTCTAATGACAAGCCTTCTGGTCTTTTCTAGCTTCTAAACGCTCTTAGTGTGGACTCTCCCATATCGCTGTATATTACGAAATAAACTTGACATGCGATGCGTAGTAGTCTGAAGGAATGTTTTTAGCTGGAGGCAGTTCCTCCCATGCTAGCTCAGATTCATCCATGCTAGGTCATGTCAGTCTAAAGTAAGTCAGGTCTATTCATGCTAGATTAGATTCATCCATTCTAGGTCATGCCTTTCATGTTAGTCATGTTGTCTTTAGTTTGTCATTCATTGAAAAAAACCTCTTCAGCAGCGTCACCTCTCTGGAAAGGTCACCATATTACTATCGGATGGTCGATGGTGATATTGTTGACCCCCGGCAGCAGCAACCACTCTCCTGGTCAGTCCTTTGCGAGACTCCAGATCCTCCCTCTGCTTGCCACGACACAGTCTCTCTGACCAGTCAGACTGTTGGTGTGCCAGCGGATGCAACAGCCAATACATCCACTGGTCTGAGTGTCAGCGCTCATTTACTCCTTAAACTTCTCCAACAAGCATCTCACCTTCGTCACTAACTCTTTTAAAGATGAGAGTAACAATAAAAAACATGAATGCTTCGGGCTACTCAGTTCTTTAATTAATGGTTGTTACAGTTTTGATTAACGCAGCCATGCGTTTAATGTGATTGTTGTTTCTGAAGATGTGTGGCTGACTGCACTCAACCATTACATCTACAATCGGCTGTGTTAATCCCAACTTACCTTAAGAATAACTCGCATTCAACAATATATATATATATATATATACTATATATATATATATATATATATATATATATATATATATATATATATATATATATATATATATATATATATATTGTATGTTTATTATTTCAAGATTTATATATCTTGTCATTGGTGGAATTAAATAAGAATGCGTAACTAATTTGGAAATACCACAAAAAGAAGAAGAGAGGACGAAAAAAAACACATTTACATTAAGATACTGTAGTGATCTTACACTAAAGGTCATTCACTCCTCGCTTGATAACAAATGATCGACAATACCTGTAATCAACGAATTAGATTAGCGTGTAGAGCAAATTGGAAATATTCTCGCGTAAGCTTTTATTAGTTGTTCCGTGTGTATGTGTGTGTGTGTTCTCACTTATGGTTTCAGGGGTCGAGTCGTAGCTCCTGACCCAGCCTCCTCGCTGGTATTTAATTCTCTTCGCTGGTCGTTACTGTGTGTGTGTGTGTGGTTGCGTATTTCATGTGTAAATCTTCACATTTGTTTACCACAGTGAGGCTATAACGTAATCATGTGCTTAAGCAGTCCCTAAAAAAAACTCATATTTTTTTCGTATACTTCAAGGAACGTCTGCTTCGTATACACTCCCACGTCGGTGCCGTGATAAGTCGCTCCAGTAAAGTCTGCTTCTTGCTCAAGCAATCCCACACCGGTGCCACGATAGTCTCCCCGGTATAAAACGCGATATCGTTTTCTCTGAGTTAAGCGATGGGTAACCTTCAAGTTGCATTAGTCAGTCACTGTATCTAAAAAAAAGTTAGAAAAGTTCAAGTTATTAATCATTTACAGATTCGAATAATTCTTTAAGCTTATCAAACAGTTGGCAAAATAATATATTCTATATATTATACAAATGTGTATTGTTCAAGTCACGGTATTGTGCCTTTTTGTTGTAGTATATAGCCTTTTACGCAAAGCTTATTATGTACTAAATGGTTATAATCATAACCATGGTTTTTAAAGAGGTGGACTGGTAAGCCAGCGGAAGGCCTCGGTCAGATGACCAAAAGCTCCAGCTGTGGGTCATCATATGACTAAGACCCGCGTCAGGAAACACTTGTTCTGTTTCCTGACAAACATTATACCTACCTACGCAAACATTATACCTACCTTCGCAAATATTATACCTACCTACCTGGTCATAGACCGGGCCGCGGGGGCGTTGATCCCCGGAATGCCCTCCAGGTAGACCTACGCAAACATTATACCTACTTACGCAAACATTATACCTACTTACGCAAACATTATACCTACTTACGCAAACATTATACCTAGCTACGCAAAGCTTTATGCATACAGTCTCTTGCTCAAGATTTATATAGACCTAAATCTTGGGTTTAGGCAGGATGTATATACACTGAGGAGAGTATATATACATTGAGAGGTTGTTCTGATCCCGTTTCAGGAGACGCTTATTCCGTCTCCTGGATAACATTACAACTGAATACAACTGAATTACTATAACATTGATAATGGGTTGGGCAAATATTTTTGCTAGTGGGTTTGAGAAGGACTTGCCAAGTACGGGCCAGTAGGCCTGCTGCAGTGTTCCTCCTTTCTTATGATCTTATATGAGAACATAAGAGTGGAAAAATAACTCACACATGGGAGAATAAAATTTATGAGGACGTTTCGGTCTGATTTGGACCATTAACTAATGGTACAAGTCGGACCGAAACGTCGTCACACGCTTCAATCTTCCATGTGCGGGTTATATGTGTTAAGTAAAAGGACACAAATGCAACTAATGTGACATTTATTGTGGCAACGTTTCGCTCACCAGGAGCCACAATAAATGTCACATTAGTTGCATTTGTGTCCTTTTACTTAACATATTGTCGGTAATTCTACCAGGGTTGTATGTGCATTGTTCCAGTCACGGTATCGTGCATTTTTATTCTTTATAAGAGTGTAGCACTGCAGAAGACCTGCTGACCCATTCTAGACAAGTCCGACTCACACCCACTCATGAACACGTCCAACCTATAATTTAAAACTACCCAAAGTACTACTCGCTTCTCTCACTACATGGACACTTAGAAATAAATACCTCTGGGTGTATTAAACTTTGTATTTTGCTATTACATGAAATAACAAACTTGAGTGCAGGATATCGTATCGAGTGTTTATGGTCATATATATGTTTAAATCTATAATTATTAGGATTTTTTTCGTAAATGTTTATGTATGTTTATTTGAAAGTATTTATGTTGCATTTGCTTTAATAGATCGAGAAGAAATCTTATTAGTCATATTAATGACTCAACGTTAATACTGACAACAATGGTTCACGTACTTCAAAAGCCAAAATAAATTTTGCATCTCACGGGGTCGTGACAGCAGTGTGACCACGAATTTCACGGTACCGTGACAGCAGCGGGTCTGCATTTTTTTTTTTTTTTACGACGACGTGTAAGTTTCCTTGAGACGCGAAATCGGATCTTCAAGTTGTCGTCAATACATCAGCAAAGAGGCGGCGGGGGCCCAGGAGCAGTGATTCGACCCCTGCGACCACAAATAGGTGAGTACAAACAGGTGCGTACCCACATCTTAAGACACTGCCGAAATTGAATTTATAAATATTGGTAGAATTACCGACAATATGTTAAGTAAAAGGACACAAATGCAACTAATGTGACATTTTATTGGGGCAACGTTTCGCTCTCCAGGAGCTTTGTCAAGCCTTTTACTTAACGAAAATGAATTAAACAATGGTCAATAGTGTAGTCGATACCAAACGAATACAATGCAATAAATGAGTACCGTTGTATATCGAATTCAACATCAGTTTGTTAAAAGAAGAGGACTTTATTTTAAAGCCGAAATAGAGTTTTTTTCCTCATCTTCTGCTCTACAGTATATATATGGGTTCCTTTGCGATCTTACGATAAAGAAATGTGACTTTTGAGTCTATAAAGCTGGAATTGCTATCTTACATGCTGTGAGCATCACTCATATTTACCTACCTTGAAATTTAGCTTTGCGGCCCTTGCCATGGGACACAACAGCAACATGGGCTCTTGATCTAAGAAACTGGAGCTAACAGACCCTTCCTCTGATCAAAAACAGGCTTGCGCCCTGCATTCTCCGGCGATGTCAACTCCTGTACGGGCTGAGCACTTCTTATGAGTATTTCAACAACAATAATAATATTCCTGGACCATCATCTTGGACAGCAGTCTAGTCACGTTGAGAAGCTCCTCAGGAAGGCCTTATACGTCTCCTTCAAGATGCGGGTCCTTGACTCGGCGGCCCTCGAGTTCCTGCTAACAAGATGTAGATAACAAGGTGTAGATAACAAGGATCAACAATGCTACAACCGGCAGACGCCAGACTCGACGCTCAGAGCCAAAATCCCATTGTGTCCCGCACAAAAGAATAGAATCTGTACCCCATACATTGTCGAAGGAAGGTATGAATTGTCAGAACCATGCAAAATAACAAAGAAAATGCGTCAGAAAATATAATCTGCAATGCATGTATTCTATGTAATATACACATCGCTAATTCCTGTTCCCAGACCATAATTATTATATAACATTGGGTAGCCACCCACTGCAAGTGTTCCCACAGTGTAACTGTCAATAGGGCAGCTACCCGCTTCGGATATATCCGCAAAGTGAATTCAGAAGAGAGCAGAAACCCACTGTGGCTGTACCCACATTAGAACTATCACTGCGGATATATCCTCATTGAAATTATCTTTATATCAAGGGGTACAATGTGGATATACCCACATTGTAAATATCATTACATCAAGAGTATATACACTGCCGAGAGAAATTGGGTATTTTTATATTGAACGGGAACAGCTATTGTGGGCAAAACGTCTACAAAATAAAGATACTCCAGGTGTTTCACGATCATATATAACAGGGCACCTATCGCTTAGGGGTTTAATCACGTTGTAACTATCATATAGAATAGGGAAGCTATCGCATGTGAGTATTCCAAAACACGAAGGCCTCGTGCTATGTGGATTATCATTATCATAAGGGTAATGGCCAAAGATTAGATAAAGGGTAACTCGGCTTACGAAAGTTTTCATCTGGTGGGAATAGCTGTGAACTCCTTGCAGACGACTTCCCCTCTACAGGAGCGTTAAGAAAAAGAGGAGAGTTTTTGGACCACAATAAACAGGATATACGCCACTAATTTGGATGTTCTCTGGTCGACGATACTTTCTCACACACTATTACAACCTCAGGTTCTCAAGGTTTGTTATCCTGAGTGTAAAAGGGAGCTTGGAGCAAAATAAACACAGTATAACAACTTTGAATTGTATTTTCCTTCACCATGTATATACAGATTTATGCAAAGTATGTACTCTATATACAGCAGAATAGGTATTAGTGCACGCCACGGTAGTCAAGGCAAAACAGCAGCCAAGAGACAGGAGACAACCATGCAGCAACCAGCACAGAATGGAAATGACAATGGTAAAAACGTGCGTGGCAACCACGTCACCTTTACAATTGCCAGATCCACATTATGATTGGCTGAACCTAGGTACTGATCTGATGATGGGGCCCCGATCGTCAGATCCTTAGCGACCTGGTTTGCTGGTTGGGGAGGTAGCCACACACACACACACACACACACACACACACACACACACACACTGAGAGTTGCATGTCTCTGTGCATATAGTCTGAGAGTTTACTCTAATTCCTAATTTAGGTATTAAAGTTTACTGGTGGTGAACAGGTTACATGCAGTCTTAATGACCCTTTGAATACCCGATAGGCTTTAAACCCAATTAACTAACACCCTCATTAACGCTTACAGATATTTAACTAACAACACATCCATCTAGTTGTCTCATTCTTCCAGGGATGTACTGGAATGAGCAAGATGAATTAAATATATCAATTAGTTCATCTTAGTGACTTCCATAATGCGAAAAAAATGGAAATTTCCCTTCGGGATAATTGACACACCGCCTCCCAGTATTTTTGTAAGTTGTCTGATGGTCAGGTACTGCCGGCTAGTATAGTAGAGAAGCCCTTTGGTGATGGCTCGGTAGGGGCCAACAGCGCTTCGCTTTGTGTACAGTCTGATGTGTATCACATTAATTGTATACAGTACAGACAGGTTAATAAGACATGGGCAACAATTTGGTATCTGTTAATGAGTCGTTTAGCTAAGCAATAGCATATTCTTCTTACCAGAATGAAGAATATAAAACTGAGGGATTGAACCCATCATAATTACCTCTCCGCTTATTCCACGTCTCCTGTACATATTCTCTGTATCGGACTGGAAAAGCAAAGGGTTGGCAAAACGTCTCATCAGTAAAAGACACCCACATGTGTCTTTGTCATCAATTGATGACCTGACAAAGCTCTACACAAAGCGAAACGTTTATAATACAGGTTTATGCTGGGTACCAATGGATGATGAGATCTTTTAACCATATTGGTGTTAGCTGTACGGAAGAGGGCTGAGAAGAAAAACGACATTAAAATTTTCTTATCTATCCAATTTCCCGTTTGCGGGTTCTTAGTGAGGTTCAGTTTAATGTGGTACTGGAATGTTGGTATCTTAAAACGGTCTGGTCATGGTAGCGGTGCTGGGCTGTTTGGTCATTTAAAACAGGTCTGTTCCTAGTGCACGTAGTGTATTATGGGACTTAGCCGCTTAAAACAGGTACTATCCCAGTGATCTTAACTTAGCACTGAGTTGTGAGTTCCGGAAAGCAGCTATAGTGCTGATGGTCTTAGTTTAGTAAGGGACTGTTAGTCACTTAAAAACAGGTCTTGTTGTGGTGCTCCTGTGTGGCAAAGGACTCTGTGGTTCCTAGTGTAGTTAAGTGGGATCACAACAATATACTGGGACGTGTGAGAACAGCTTGTAGGACACAAAGTACTCATACCTCACTTGGTATAGTGTTGGTTGGCCAGGAGACTCCACATAACTCCTGGTCAGGTGGCAGGAAGCGAGCACCCAAGAAGGCTCTTATTAGCAACAAAGAGGATAACATTATTACGGCAGAGAATTACTATCATTATCTGGAGGGATATCTGAGCGCCTCTTCGGTAAGCAGCTGAGCTTAGAGCTCACTACCTCACAGCATGCATAATTAAGATCATACCTTCGGCCAAAAATCCCTTTTGCGAAGGTTCGGCCGATGAGTAAACGATCGTAGAGGCGCATATCGGTAAGTACAGATTGCGTGTTCGTCTCGCATTAGGAGAACGGAGGATCGAGTCTTCACTAATCCTTGTGCTGATTGACCTGCGGAAAAATTATAATGATAATAAATGACTGTATAATTCCCCAATTATCGGGACAGTGTGGATTCAGTTCTCACACGCATAACCAGAAGGCTCTTATCTGATGCTGGTGAATGGGTCTTGATCCAAGAAATTGGAGCTACCCTCCCCTTCCTTGGATCAAGACCGATTACTTCATGCATTCCAACCACTCAGTATCCCCTGTGGGTTTAGCTCTCCTCCATATGTGTAATTTAAGTATAGAAGAGAACTGTCATTCAGTAATGTATTCCAAACTGCGGTTAATTGGCTCACTTTGTTTTATCCGACTGTTAGTGAAGGAAAAACGCAAAGGTGCTTCTAAATCTCGGATGATTAATCTTACGTGATTAAAGAGAGTCTCAAGAAAATGGAACAAAGCAATTAATTGTAGGGAACAAAGAGAGAAAAGTGCAGCCCCATGTTTATATTCCATGTGGAAAGGTAGAACGAACCATTGTAATGAAGGTAGTGGTGAACGTTGCTACCCAGGGTAGAAAAGTAGACTTGCACCTTTAAAAACCCCGCTTCGTCAAATACTGTAAACACGAGCATTATTATTACCTCCCAGGTTTATGCTATAAGGACTAAAGAGAGAGAAAAAAAAACTGCCAGTAATAATTATGCATTGATGTGAGCAAAGAGGCTAGCAAGGTCACCTCTGACCTTTCACTCAAGGAAGACATTACTCAGCTGTAAATATAACACAAAAAAACGCCTCCTGATTGGCAATTATAGCCTCAAGCATGTGTTGGGGAGTACGCAGATTATAGAAGATACACCATTACATACCGCCACTTAATACGAACAAATATACGGACGTCACATGAATTTTCCTCAGAAAATATTTCATTTTCAAAGTTTTCTTCATTATATACACAAATGATACTTTGCTCAAAGGCATAAATGATAAATATAAATAGAATTGATTGTTTTCTCTTTTAAAAAAAATGGCTTCGTGGGGACAAGTAGATGATCCTCCCCCAAAAAAAAAAAAAAACAATGGGGTAGACTGCAGTTTTATAAATTGTAAATATTTATGTAGATTTTAAAGTACACCCTTGTCTGAGTTACTTGCACATTAACTTTCTTAATTAGAAAAATACAAGGTTATAACCTTTGTACACATGGTTTTGAATTCATTATATACGATTTACTTTGACATTAGTGACAAGATAATTCGCTATCATCATAAAATATTACCATCGTATATACAAATTTTATTCTCGTATATAGAAATCATTCAAAAATAGAATAAAAATCTAGTTTGTGTATTGTATAAAGAAAGTTCGAAGTGCTGCTTTCGAATTCGACTTTTCAATGTATTCTATGAATGTAATGGTATACAATACCGATTGTTGTTCTAGATTAGCCGGTATAATCGCCCGGCCCGGGCCTTATCCAAGAGGTGGCCCAGCCTTGGCTCCCTGCCGAGGGAGTGTCTCAGACCACTGTCTGCCATGGGAGGAGGTACAAGTACCTCCTTGTCTTCTGGGACCAGCTGTCCCCAGGCCTAGCCCCATTCCCCGCCCCCACGGGACTCGGAGGGAGAAGCTAGGCACCTTGGGCTGCCACAAACCCCGCCAACACTGGGCTCGAAGGGTGTGGCAGCTGCATAGGAGCAGACGATGGCAGGAGGTGCAAAGGCAGCAAGCACTACAGGATACTTTTCGAGCCACACCCCAGCTTTGGGCCGAAGCCCGAGCGCTGGGGAAGCTCAAGAATGCCTCTTGCTATGAGTGTTGCTGCTGTTGCTTCACTTGTCCGTTGCACTCTCTCTCTCTCTCTTACAGTACCAACAAGTTGATAAGTAAGACACATGTGCAACAGTTTGGTATCTTCAGTTCCGAGAGGTTTCGCCTACACAGTAGACTTCTTCAGTCGAATACAGAGGTCGCAGAAGCAGTAGAGATGTAAAGACGATGTAATCAGTCCAGACACCCTTGAAGACGTGGATTTGAGGTGGTCAGTCCCTCAGCCTGGAGAAGAGTTCTGCTCCATAGTCTGCCCACCAGGGAAGTGTACCATGACGTACAAGTAAAATCATCTTCTGTAGCCTTTGTCACAGCATGTTTGTCACCTATACACTCTCATTCTGTTCTCTCCATTACGAGATGAATCTTATCCTTGATTCGAATGTGTCTTTAAAACAACAAATTAACTCACAGGTAAGGACTCACGCGGGGTGAGGGAAGGAACATAAGAATGAAGGAACATTGCATCAACCATACTGGCCCATGCAAGGCAAGTCTTACTCAAGACCACCCATAAGAACATTAGAAGTATGGGATTGGTGAAGAATAGTGAGAGGGGTCAAAGAGATAGAGAACTGAAAACTAGACTGAGCATATCTGTGTTGTATTACTCGCGATATTGACAAAGGTATAGAGATATAGGTGAACACGAGTAGGTTGAGAGTTTCTCTCACCATCGGTGTACTGAACACAAAGCCTTCATCATTCTTTGTGTTGAATACCCCACACGGGTTTGGCGTTTTACGTAATTTAACAATAATAACAACAAGTGAATGATGAAAGTTTTTCTTTTTCGGGCCACCACGCCTTGGTGGGAGACGGCAGATGTGTTAATAAAAAAAATAAAAAAATAACAACAAAACAATAATAATAAATTTATAATAATAATAAACTATAGCCGTATTAGAAAAAATATTGTTCTGCTAATGATAGAAACTAACCCATAGCAAGAGCGGCCTCAGGTGCACATCGTAAATTGTATTTATGGGAAGCACTAAACTCGTGTGGGTCATTCAGCGTAAAAGATGTTGAAGGCTCGATCCCCCGTCCGCTTATCACTGCCTTGTCTCTGACCAGTAACAAGGTTAGCTCATATAACCTGACATAAGTATCTCATATATTTTTCCTCAATGCACTTCTAGGTTTACACTGTATATATACACTGTGTATATACACTGTCTATATACATCGAGAGTTCAATCTAATCCATATTTTTGGGGAATAAATTATTTTTGACGTTCACCTACGATGGAACTGCAGCATCAGTGAGGCTCTTGTACCATCTGTGCGGCTCTTGTACCATCTGTGCGGCTCTTGTACCATCTGTGCGGCTCTTGTACCATCTGTGCGGCTCTTGAACCATCTGTGCGGCTCTTGTACCATTTGTGCGGCTCTTGTACCATCTGTGCTATCTAATTCTAACAGACTAACTACTGTGATAAGTTTTTTCCTATCTGTTATAATTCAGAGATAGTCATTTTCATCACAACAGTAGCAATGTTTTAGCGGATTTAATAGACATTGGCTTGAATTAAAATATGAAATCTTACTTAAATTTCAGCAAGGTTCGACGACGTTGCTAAGTTAGTTTTGTATCACCTTCACAACAATTTAATTGTTGTTAATAGCTACTACGAATACTACCACTGCTTCTACAGCTACTGCTGCTGTTACTACTATTACTCGTCACGCTACAATTAAGTAAATTGGTTCGGGACATAAGTTGTACATAGATACTAAACAATCAAAAGATCTTGTTTTGTTTCGAATCAAGATCCGGCATCGCACGAGACAAGCAGCAAGTACTCTGCTTCTGATCCAATCCCCTTCAAAAACCTTGATCACAACATCTCGGGGACTTCAATCCACCGCCAGAGGGAATTCGATCCAGATTCACTATTATTTCCCTCACAATCAGTGTTCTAGATAACGAGGGGTGTATTCATTTTCCAATATAGGAAACTTAATAATAGGCACCCGATGTAAAAACTCTCGTTCCCGCTTTCTTTGTCTGACCTGTAAAGGAGTAGTTCCACAGGCAGGTTTTAAACGTTTCTTAAATATAAATCTGAGACAATATTGAAGAGACCACACACACGAAGCAGCCACATTTGTCACTTGTCTTGGAGCCATCAGTTCATGTTCTTGTATGAAAAGCTAAAACGATAATCTCATAACGTTCCACTTGGTAAACCCTCACCTCGGGCGAATAATTCCATTTGTTGAACAGCCACTTTGTAAGAGCATTTACGTCGGCGTGTTCCCCAGGGCCCTGTCCTTTTTTTTTCTATACGTTATTGTTCATCAACCTGGGTGGCGTCTACACCAAGTTTTTCGAGCAGGAAGTGCAGCCTGTCAGCCATGGGTCATGACGCTGTGATCAATCAGATGGTGTTACTGAAAAACTGGGCGCCAGACTACCTGGTTGCTACGAAGTTTGATTTTGTATATGTTGAGGTAAGGTGGATGGGACGAGGCTGGTGGTTGTATGTCATGGCGCGGGACTACATCCATCTCTAGTCGTGCTACGCTTGCATCAAGACACTGAAGGAGTGTCTTGCTGAAGAAGATTATCTTTAAATAAAAGTTCTGAAGAAGTGGGGCTGCTAAGGCAAGCTGTCAGCTCATATTGTCCTGAAGAAGGTGGGACTTCCTGAAGATGATTTTCCACACGTCGAGGCCTGAAAGGGTGACTTAATGGAGTCGGTTGTCCGAACACTGAAATCCTGAAGGAGTGCTTTATGAAGCAAGTTGTCCTTGACCCTGAACTAGCTAATGATTCAGGAAAGTCACCTAATCTTTTCTATTCAAGGTAGACGTATGGACAACATGCATCTTAAGCTAATTTCACCATAAAACTACAGCTATCACCTCAGACATGTAAACAAAACACATTCGTGCGAGGCCTTTTATTTATAAAGAGAACGCATCCACCAGGGAAGCTGTCAGATCCTGGTGGATGAAACGTCTTAACAAAATACCACAACTCACATATTGTGTCTTACTGACATACCGTCGTTATATACAACCACTGAATTGCCACCTCAGACCGTGGTATACCGCGGTGTTAATATTCTCCAGTGGTCGAGAACTGAATGCTGACACTGGGAAGTTAGGTAACAATAACGGCATTAATGAGCCACTGTGTGTTTCTGACAAATGGTATCTTACTTTCTGAAATTTATCCTGAAAATACCACTTTGCTTCTGCTGTTTCGTGGTCTGTGCACGCGTTCACACACACACACACACACACACACACACACACACTAGCCTCCCCAGCGGATCAAACTTGATTACTCTCACCCTTACAATTCCCCAGGCGCTATATGTCTCTTACGGATTTAGTGCTTCCTCGTGAATCCAATAACAATTCACAGACTCCTGAACACTCTCGCAATCTTCGTTTCCTTTAAGCATTTCTTGATTTACTTCTTTCTTCATTAATTCATCTGCTGACATATCCACACCTTAGCATCAAAATACATTCGTTTCATTAACATTCCTTCCTCCCATTCTTACCTCTTCTATCCGATTGACTATTACTTCCGCCTGGTTTCTGTTTTCGGCAGTTACTTTTCTTACTCTTAAACACCCTTCCATTTCCATATTTATTAACCACATTTTTCCCCCCTCTGGAATTCGCTTCATTCCCCTTGTGTCGTATTCACGATGCGCTGGCCCTGTGACGGGTCAGTCAGCGCAATAAGTAGCGGAGGCTCGTTCCTCCGATCGCTAATCACCGACTAGGTTTCTTACCATTCACGTTACTGGTGATCCATTTCCTCTTGCAATCCCCTCCATAAAAACACTAACCGATTATTTCTGCATTGTTGTCTAAGTCCCATAACAATGCATAAATAATTGATCAGACGTGCTGTAAATTGATTGTAGGATTGACTGGCGTAAAACTTAAAGAGTTGATCAAAGAACTCGATGTATAGCTTGATTGTTTAACTACACCTACATTCCACTATTACTGTGGAATGTCAGATAAATCTCGAGCGCATAATTCTCATCTTACGTGTATGTAGACTGAGAAATGGCGGTGGATTGTGAGGAGAAACACAATCTTCGGTATCAATAAGTCTTATCAGTCATATGTTGAAAGTTCAGTGTGTAGTAATTGTTATATTATTATTATTATTATTATTATTATTATTATTATTATTATTATTATTATTATTATTATTATTATTATTGGAAGTAGTAGTAGTGGTAGTGGTAGTAATAGTAGTAGTATTTTTTTTTTTATATTTTATAAAAACAAACATTACAGTCTTAACAATATACATCACAACGCATCACATACACATGTGACTAAACAAGTAGTAGTATTAGTACTGGTGGTGGTAGTAGTAGTATTAGTAGTGGTGGTAGCAGTAGTAGAAGTGGTAAGAGCAGTAGCAGTAGTAGTAAGAGTAGCAGCAGTAGTAACAATATTAATAATAATAATATAATTAGCATATAAATAACAATAAAATGAACTACTGCCTATTTGACCCACATAGGGCTGTTTAACAAAAGACTTCAAAGCGAAACAAACTACGTTCAGAGTGACATATCTGAAGGAAAGTACTTATTCAAAACATTAATTAAGCGAAGTATTATTTCATGTATTTATCAGTGGATTTAAGAAAAAAGAATTTCGACTCCATGGGATTAATTTCACTTGCCTGTTGTTTTAAATTAAGTGCCGTGTGTTATGCTGTCATGAGATCGCCATGATAATCAAGAAGTTCATTAAGTTTTTACTAGTCGTCTTGCAAGATGGAAGTAATCGCACTCTTCTTAAAGGGTATCAGTACAAGGTTTTGGATAATTTCTGATGAAAGATACTCCTTTATGAGCTCCTGATGATGTGTTGATGGCAACGCGAAAGGTCTAGAGCTATCATTCAACTCTCCCTATAGTTGTTTTGCACCTTGTATCGCTTGTTCGCGATTACTGCATATGTATATATATAGTTCCTTGATAATGTGAGAAGTCATGAAAGCGCTTGGAATTTCACTAATTTTTCTCAGTGGTTGTGTAGTTGTTCTGCATATATATATATATATATATATATATATATATATATATATATATATATATATATATATATATATATATATATATATAACACATAATAGGTAATTTTACCATAATAAAATAAAATCCAGTTCCAAGTGTTTTGGCGATATATGAATCACAATGGATATTAATGGGAAAATTAAGTTAGATCACACAGGTACAAGTATGTTTGAATGTTATTAAAAGAGATTGTTATCCCTTCATGGCATCCATGTTATGGTACTGCCTTCTTGCTCTTTTAATTTGCAAAAACCTCTAACTTTTTTTTTTTTAAATATGGTGGTGCAAAATATGGAGTCTCAGGATAAAAACTTACTCACCAACACACGGATAACGAAATTCGCTATTCGACGTTCGTACACTTCAGCGTTCGTAAAAAGAGAATGCGTATTAACTGGTATATCTTCTGGTGAGTGGAGCCTCGTATCAATTAATTACTACGGACTGCGTGTCATTATCGCTGCAGCTCTCTAATGTCCCTTGTCAATTGTTTTTTTCCCCCTCGAGTAATTATATCTTGGCGTAGCCTTCGAAGGTGCAACTTGGATTTCATGATATCTGTGATTGCATGGCCGTCTCGGAATTTATAAACAACTCTAAATTTTTTTTACAGACATGTGCATTGTTTCGCTATATTATTTCAGTAATAGCTTTGTTGGTTGGTTAATGGAGCTTAAAGGCCGTCGACTACACGAGGGCCATTAAGGCTGCATGTCACTTGTTTACTACATATTTTTGGGTAACTTAATAAAAAAAAAACATTAAATCAAACATTATTTTCTTCTTCTTGCATTGATGTTGAATCAAGCCGCATATATTAACGTTGCAAATTCAGACGTTTGAAATTTTGCAAACTTTCTCAGCTCTGATGTATTTTATTTAAGACAATTCCTGCTGCTCCTGCAATGCCATTAAGTCTAAAAAAAAAGTTATCTTATGGTAATGAAAAATTTCCTTCTATTTTTTTTTAAATTGTGGAGAAACTTAGATATCATGGTCGACTGGGAAGCCAGCAGAAGGCCTCGGTCGAATGATTAAAAACACTCCTTTCTGGGTCATCACATGACCATGGTCCCCATTGGAGAAATGTTCCCAAATCTGTTCTCTACAAAATACCACTACCACTCTGAGTAACATTTTGGAGAAAGCAAAAACCAAATCCAATTTTATTTTACACTGCTCAGTGTCTGGTGTTGGTGCTTCCTGTTGTGACTTTCAAGGCAAGTGGTAGAAAGCAATTACCGTAAACGAAGCGACAACTAAAGTGAGAGGAGTGCCGTCAGCCACGACAGCTGTCTAATTGTCGATAGCATAATTATGACTACTTGGTACTGGCGAGCAATAAACACGTCACCAACATGTAACTTCTCTAATAACTTCTCCTGGCACCCGGGGCTGCAGAAAGCGTCTCAGGGAGTTTACCAACAGTGTCCTCCGGAATCCAACCCCGAAGCAACTGTGGCTGACTTGGAAAACACGAAAGGTGAACCAATGGAAAGGCTAGACTTGCCCTAGCTAGTGCATCTGGTTCACCGTGGTGGTAGGACCTGACTTGCCCCTGTAAGTGGACCTGCCTCACCCTGGCTGTCACAGAGACCGACACAAAGGCTGCTGCCATAAAAACCACAATAATGACAAGGAAGGTTGAGCAAGGGTGCGCCTGGCGCTCTCTACAGAGTCTCGCGGTCGCTACCATAAAAAAGTGTGCTAATCACAAACAAAGTTCGTCGAAGAAACTTCCGGTGACGTGCGGCCTGTTACATAAACAGATTTCATGCACCGAGAGGTGTATGTTTCTCAATATATATACGCTGAGAGCTTGCTTTAATCCCCATTTTTAAGGGTTTAAAGTATTCTTTACTGGTGGTAAGCAGGCAACATGCAGCCATAATGACCCTCGTTATGTTTACAGTCTTTAAGACCAATTAACCAATGTTAGGTAAACAGAGAGTTAGGGGAGAACGAAGCTTGGCGGGTGTTCATTCGCTGTGTGAATGAGTGGAAGTGAAATGGTGTCAGAGAATAACATGCCAACTGGAAGCTTGCTTATACATGTTCTTGTTAGGTCAGCAGCACTCCTGCCATCCTTCGCCGGACGCTAATACTGAGCACAAGGATGAAATGTGTTGAAAACTTGCTCTAATTTTGCATTTATGGTACGCCAGACGAGCTCCTGCAAGATTCAGCTTGGCTCTAGTTCCGTGTTGATAATCATAGATGAACTGTACATCTCCCCCAGGCTTCAATATATATTTTATCTCCTACAGGCAGATGCGTATATTATATAATGTTTCCCACACGTTGGTATACATTATATCTCTCATCTCAGGTAAGCAGGCATAGACAGGTAATTAAGCAGGAGAGAAGCCTTTCATTTTGTAATTACTTGGAGCGAGAAAATTCAGGATGAAAAAGAGAAATTATCCACTTCGGTGAAGAGGAGCTCTCAGCTTCGACGATTTACGAGGACCGAATTGCATACACTGCGATTTTCCTGGCCCGGAGAGGACTATATTATCTCATGCGATTTTTTTGTATTTCTCATACTTTTACGCCGAATTATTCGCTGTTGTCAGCAGATTATCCACCCAATCTTCATTTTGCACTGTTCGTCTTTTTTTTTTACCCTTTACACAACATTAATTGCTGACTGTGTCATGTTTACAGACTTTCCTTTTTTTAGGTTACGTTAGGTTAGGTAAGATTTTGTTAGGGTTAGGTTAGGTTTATGCTAGATTAGGTAGGTTTGCCTGTGTTAGATCAGATTAGGCGGGTTGTTGAAGCATGACGTTTCACCAACGACGTTTCACGGGGCCAGGAGCTGAGACTCTACCTTTGCAACCACATACAGGTGAGTACATGAAGTGAAACATCGCAATAACAAATATCTCCTTTATCCGTGTCTTTTTTCACTAGATTAGATTAGGTTAGAATAAGTCACTTACACCTACCCATTGAACCGCAAATCACCAAATTAAAAAAAAAAGGTGTGACACCTGGGGTAAAATGTTCGATTATACACATTTTTTTTTTATTCATGCACGTCTTTATTCCCACATAATCTAGTTTAATATAATTTGGCGTGACGTAACGTTAGGTAACATCGTATAAACCTTACTTCGTCTATTCTAATTAAATATAACATACCATACTATAACCCAACATAATCTGTTAAAACTTAACCTTACATGGCGTAACAAAATAACATAACACAGAATTAATATAATCTAAACAAACCATACCACGGGTGGGGTTAGAACCGGCGATCAGAGAGTCTCAAAACTCCAGACCGACGCGTTAGCCACTGTCATTACGATTCCGTGAGTCAAGTTAGTATAATCTAACCTAACTTGCAAACGTTTTCTACCATAATATTTTATATATATTTAAGTTAGATCCAAAGATTTTTTTTTAGTTAAGCTCAGGTTTACATTTATCTACTGACAGTGGGTTATTAAGCTCATTCTATCCAACTAGTCTTATGTCAGCGATGCCTTGTCTTTCCGCCTCTCCTGCTGCGTTAAAATTACTGTTGTTAGGTTTAAGGGCCATTGACTGCTCGAGGGTCAGTAAGACCGCAATCCGCCTCGATAGTAACATCAAGAATATTTTAATTCATAAAAACTGGGATTTATTGTCTTGCCTATATTTAATTCCTTGTAACTTTTAATTAAAAATAATGCTGTGGTGTTAAATGACCCTTAATTTAAGTGATGTTAGCTCTAGGCCTGATATGATTTGACCAGGTCTGGTGTGATATTAATGACTATGTCTGGTGTGGTTTTGACGATATACTTAATGCATAGCAATATTCTAGAATTGGTTGAACTTTAAGAGAAATAAATGCAACATCTGCAAGTCATAGTTGCAGTATTTTATCTTATGACGATGAATATGGGATTAGTCTAAATTAAATTGCCATTATTATAATAAGGTTAGGTAAGTTTTCTAAGGTTCTTTTGGAACAAAATAATTTTTACATTAATCTAAATGAAAAATATACCTTTAAACGTATAAGAGAAAATTTTAGAAAGGACTTAATTTTAAATGAGTTCTTGCTAATTGACACACACACACACACTTACATATATATATATATATATATATATATATATATATATATATATATATATATATATATATATATATATATATATATATATATATATATATAATCATGTGCATAAATAGACAGAACACCGACAGAGACAAGGAAAAGAAGGCATTTTTCTAACCTGCATTTTAATAATGGACTTTAAATCAAAAGTAACACCGTTCCCCTCTCTCGGTTCAATTGTTTTTGTTTACACATCTCACGTGATGAACAGAGCAGAAAATAATGAGAAAAAGAAGCGGTGAAGCTGTTGAGGCTGGAGCAGGCGTTATGGTCTCCCACATGTCAATTACTCCTCGAAAAACGCTCCTCCTTAAGCTCTAATTCCCTCTCGCTTTAACGTACTCATTAGCAGAGGTTGTAATCATCCTGCAGGAAATGACTGCCTGTATCCTGCACTCTCTCTTCCTCTTTTCTCAAGTTAACAACTGTAACTAGCATTAAGAGATTTCATATATATATATATATATATATGTCGTGCCGATTAGGTAAAACTTGCGATTTTGGCTTAAATAGGAACGCTCACCTTGCCATATAAGACAAGTGAAAATTTGTGTATGCAATAATTCCGCCAAAATCATTCTGAACCTAACGAAAAAAATATATTTCATTGTGTTTGTTTATTATTAAATTAATGTTACCGTATCTAAAATATATTTAGTTGGGTTAGGCTAAATTAAATTGCGCTTGTTGTAATAAGGTTAGGTAGGTTTTCAAAGTTTCTCTTGGTACAAAATTATAAATTCTTACATTAACATAAATGAAAAAAATATATATTTAAACGTATAAGAGAAAATTTTAGAAATGACTTAATTTTAGATGAGTTCTTGCTAATTGACCAGTTTTACCTAATCGGCACGACATATATATATATATATATATATATATATATATATATATATATATATATATATACAAAATGTGTTTGTGTATATGAGATAGAGGAAAAAGAGAGAGACAGATAAACAGACAGACAGACAGAAATCGCAACAGTGACTTATAACAGTTTAATAATAAAAGGAACTTTGGAGGATCATTCTGATAATAAGTCACTGCAAGAATTTGTATCGTCGTAAATCTTGTCAGCCGCGGTGGTGCGTACTGTGCGCCTCACTCACCACCAGGAAGACACTCTACTTACGCACATGATTTGTGGCGTCCTTTACGCCTCAAGGCGTATCGTTTGCTTCATCTAGGAGCTGCTGAGCTGCTGCAGTAGCAGATGTGTGTCAGCAAAATACATATTTGGGGTTCCTACACACACACACACACACACACACACACACCAAAAAAACTCACTCAATAACAATACTCACATTACACAGAGCTAACAACAAAGGTGCCGTACACGTTGACCTCTCCACATGCCATAATTAACTCGTCGACATTTGGAGATTATCCTTGTTGTGATGACGTCACGGGTATTGCCGATTCCCATTGGTCGGTGCCACGCGACACCTGTCTTCGTTATACACCAGAACATATAACGCTGACTTGGGCTATTACTATAATTCATATGCTGGGTAAAAACGCGTACACGTGTTTATATATATATATATATATATATATATATATATATATGTCGTGCCGAATAGGTAAAACTTGCGATTTTGTCTTAAATAGCAACGCTCTTCTTGCTGAAAAAGGCAAGCGAAAATTTGTGTATGCAATAATTTCGCAAAAATCATTCTGAACCTAACGGAAAAAATATATTTCATTGTGTTTGTTTATTATATTATTGTAAACTTATCTAAATATATATTATTGTAAACTTATCTAAATATATATTCTTTTGGTACGAAATTATTATTCTTATCATTAGTATTATCAGTTTTTCTAGCAGGACTTCCTAGCTCATAACTTCCCTTTAATCTACTGTGGGTACATGGAACGTATGGAGTGCCGTCAAGCTCGTAAATAAGACATGTGATTACCTAATTGTGGTTGTAAGGATCGAGTCACTGCTCCTGGCCAGGCCTCTTCACTGTAATAGGTAATTCCAGGTAATACCCACTATCAGTGCTTCTGTAGAGGCACTGGTAGTCCCTCCCTCTCCCCTCTCCCCCAGGGACAGAAAACTGCCTCTCCCCTGGGCGCCTTAATTTACCCTCATAACAGTGTATACCCGTGGTCCCCGAGGGAACTAACTTCTCCCCTGGGTGTATTATCTCAGCCAACTCATGCTTTGTCCCTTGGTCATTATCCCAGCTTACTCTCAGCTTAATGGTCAGTAAATAGATACTAATTATCCGAATAGTAATTTTTTCCCGAATCACTTAGAAATTGTTGTAATAAGCGATGTAATTCAGTGAAAGATTCGCCACCCAGCTCTCGTGAGAGAAGGGTGTGCTACTCTGGTCTCTGGCCCCTGGTGGAGACTGTGAGCAACTTTATTTTCACTGTCATGGCGGCGGTGGGCAGACGCCGCATCAACACCGTCTGCATAGACATGGTTACAGGAGTAATTCAACCTGCTGTGGCGGCTACAGTAATACCTACTATTCTTCGTGATATATACAACATTGATATGGAGGAACTGTATGGAGTGGCACTAAATGGAATGAACAGGATCTTTGTGAAGTTGTTAACAGCTGCAGCATATGAGACATTGGTAGAGCGACATCAGGACAACGTCTACACGGTCAATGCGACGTTGCAGGTGCGATTAAAGGATGTGTCTCGCACCTACACATGGGTAAAGGTAAAGAATGTGCCTTTTGAGGCGGATCAAATGGATGTGGGACGTGTCTTCAGCGAGTATGGGACAGTACATCTGGCAACGGCAGGAAAGTGGAGTGTGGGACCCATGGAGGGACTTCCTGAGGGATCTTTCACCTTAAAGATGTCGTTAAGGAGGCCCATTCCATCTTACATCATTATGGCTGAGTTTCGTACGCAAGTGTACGTGACTTACGCAGGACAAAGGAGGACGTGTAGGATATGGTGGAATTTTGATCATGTAGCAGCGGATTGTTTGCGGAGAGGTGCTCAACGAACCGCTGAACGCAAGATCCCGACAGAACCACAGGGAAAGTATGAGGGGACGGCTGGTGATGAGGGACAGCAGCAAAGGACCAGGAGCTGGAGTGAAATAGTGGAGGGTGTGGCAGAACCGTGCCACCCATCAGAGCCTACTTTGGGAAGAGAGGTGAATGAAAAGGAGGTTGAGGAAGTACCTGTGATAGAGGAAGGCATGGATGTGCCTCTGGTGGAAGTGATTCAGGGATTACTGGATGATCCATTACAGGTGTTGCATGTTGGGGATGGGGCAGATTTGGTGGAGGAGGCACGAGTTGGGATTGACTCGGGGCAGGAGAGTCCTGAGGTAGCAGCATTGGTGCGTGAGTGCGTCAATGTGGAGGTGCATCAGAGTGATAGTGGGGACATGATGGAGGTGGGGAGCGGGTCGCGGAAGCGATCTGGCACGGTCGAAGATCATGATGATATCTTGACACCGGCCCAGAGGGTCACGAAGAAGGGGAGGGGAGTTGGCAAGAGATGATGGTAAGGATGTTGCTATGGGCAGCAAAAGTGTGGGCAAGGGGGGTGGTAAAGGAAGGATAATGTCACAGTCTGTGCAGAGGTCGAAAGGTAAACCCACTCATTTATATTCCAGTGTCTAACTATTAATGTTAATGGGTTGAGGGCAGAGGTCAAGCGACGGTGGGTAGAGGGAACTTTGAGACGGTATGGTGTGCAAGTGGGGTTCCTACAGGAGCACAATTATAGATGTGGGCGTGAATTATGTTTGCAGGGATATGAGGTGTATGCAGGGTCTTCAGGGAAATTAAAAGGGGGTGTGGCAGTGGTCATTAGCACGTCAAGCCCCTTTGTTCTACGGCGTGGGAGGAGAGTGGGGGCAGGGTGGTAAGGGTGGAGGGGATTGGGGGTGAAGGTTTGTTTCGTAGGGGTTTATATGCAGCGGAGGCTTCTCGAAGAGTGAAAATTGATTTTTAAACGATTACATGGTGGGGGCATTGGGAGGTTTGCCGGGCGTGGCAATATTGGGAGGATTTTAATAGTGTAATTAGAAAAAGGGATGTGGAACCTAGGGAGCGGGGTGTGAGTTGGGGGCCTTGAGGGATTTATTGAGTGGTGCAGGTTTTAGGGACGTAGTGGGAGGGGGATTTTGTGGAGTATACTTTTGTCAGGAAGGGATATGCGGCGCGTTTGGATAGGGTATATGTGACGGGAGGGTGGTTGTAGGGAGGGTGCAGACTTTTGATGTGGGATTCTCGGACCATAGGGGTGTTCTGGCAGATGTGAGTTGGGAAGGGTGATTAGGTGGTATCAGAGTTATTGGAAGCTGAATGGTAGATTATTGACTGGCATGGGTAGGGCGGATGATTTTAGGAGGTGGTGGGGGTCATTGTGGGAACAAAGGGAGAGGATAATAATGATTTGGTGGAATGGTGGGAGAGCGTGCGAAAATAGGAATTAGGGAATATTATCAGAAGCTGGGGAGAGAGGAGGTGTGCTGGAGGTATGGTCTACAAAAGTATCTTGAGGGGTTGTTGCAAGGTTGTTATGAGCGTGGAGGAGTGCAGGTGATGGATGAGATTCGAGGTTTGAAAGAAAGACTGAGGGATTTGCAAATGAGAGGTTTGACGCGTGCAGAGTGAAAGCGGGTATGGATGATGTTTTATGGGGTGACAGACCATCGCGGTCGTTGTGGGCAGGTGTAGGGGCGCAGAGAGGCTATGACGATAGACTACCTGGATGTGGAGGAGGATTTGGAAGGATTCAATAGGGGTCAACGTTTACGGACGACTGAGGCGATGGGAGTTTACATGGATAAGTGGTTTGAGGCGTATTTGCGGAGCAAGGGTGGGGGCAGGAGTGAAGGTGAGATTGTAGGGAGGGTGTGGTAGGGGTTTTGGGGGGCAAGGACAGGTTGTGTCTGGAGGGAGAAATAACAGAGGAGGAGGTGTGGGAGGCGGTGAATGGAATGAGTAGGGGGAAAGGCGCCTGGTATGGATGGTATGGTGAATGAATTTTATAGGGTACATTGGGATGTGTTGAAGGAATGTATGGTGGCCTTGATGAATTGTATGAAGAGTAGGTGTAGAATGGGGAGGAGCAGGGCATGGGGGTGGTAGTATTAGTTAAGAAGAGTAATCAGGGAACATGGTGCAGAATTATAGACCTCTGGTAATGATGAATGCAGATTATAAAATCTTTGCGAAGGTTTTGGGAACAGATTGAAGAGAGTATTGCAGAAGGTGATAGCGGAAGGACAACGTGGGATACCAGGTAGGTGTATGATTGAGGACATGAACGCATCAAGGGATTTATAGAGGGGGCTGGGGAGGAGTATTAGCGTTGGACTGGAAGGGGGCATATGATAGTGTGGAGAGAAAGATGCTGTATGCGATCATGAGAAAACAGGGGTTTGGTGAGGGAGGTAGTTAGGTGGGTAGAGACGGTGTATTCGGGGCTACTGTGCGTGTGCAGGTGAATGGGAAACTGGGAAGGGTGGTACGAATGGATAGGGGTTTGCGACAGGGATGTCCATTATCCCAGATATTGTTCGCGTGCTGAAGATCCCTTTTATAGGATGATTGTGAAGAATGTGGGGGTGGGTGGGATACAGGTAGGGAGGGGAGGAAATGATATAGTGGGGTACGTGGACGATACCACGGTGCTGGTGAGAATGGAAGAGGGATTGAAGATTATTGAGGGGGCTCTAAGGGTGTTTTGTGCAGCTACGGGTATGAGAATTAATGGGGCGAAATCGCGTTTGTTGGAGGTAGGGGCATGGATTGGAGGTAGATTGGCTGAGAGATATGGGTGGATTATTGTGGATAGTCTGAAAATTTGTGGTATTATGTATATGGGTGACAGTATGGAGGCCAGGAGGGTGAACTCTGGGAGGGTGGTGCAACTAGCGCTAGATAGGTTGGCGAGTTGGAGGGCGGGGATCTTTCCTTGCATCAGGGGTGATAGCGGTGAACGTGCTGATCTACAGAGACTGTGGCACGTGGCAGTGGTTTACCCTCTGATGCAGGAGGATGTGAGAGGGTTGGAGGTGAGGGTTTTAAGTACATTTGGGCTTTGGTAAACACTGGTTGAGGAAGGAGGTGGTTAGGAAGAGAGTGGAGTTAGGGGTTGGGGCTTATTTGGGTGGAAAGGAGGTTGATGTGTTTGTTTGTGAAACGGTGTATGGTGCGGCTGGGAGGCACTGAGGCCACCGTGGGAGCGGTAGAGCGGGAGGTGCACAGATGGTGGGGTGTATCGTTGGGGATGTGTTGGGATATATTGCGGCATTTGGTGATTGTGAGGAGGGTGAAAGAAGTGAAGGCTAGTGTTTTGGAGGTCGCGTGTGGGGAAGGATGGGATTGGAGGGTGGCTGAATACCCTATGTATGATTGGGGATTGATCTGGAGGGTTTGAAAGGTATGAGGATTAGGGCTGGGGATAGGGAATTAATGTATAGGTTTCTACATGGGGTGGTGGCAGATAAGGCATTGTTATGTCGGATGGGCATTGTTCGAGATGGGTGCTGTAAAAGATGTGGGTTGCAAGAAACAGTGATGCATGCTATATATTTTTGTGAGGAACTGGGGTGGTGAGAGAATGGATAGGCAGGGTGTTGAGGAAAATAGGGGTGGGGGTATTTCAGTACTGAGGGCTATGAGTATGGATATACGAGGGGGGGGTGATAGAGAACGAGGGGTTTATGGTATTTAATGGTGGATTTCGTGTGTGTCTCCTGGAGACTGAGGGAGCAAGGGGTGGGGAAAGGATTAGAGCTATGGGGGCACAATGTATAGGAGTAAATGCAGGAATCGGGTGGTGTATGGGAGTAAATGGGAGTCTGCATTTTCTGATGAGTATAGGAACATGGTTTTGCGGATGTATTGTAGAATGAAGGGGGCTTGACGTGGTAGGAGGGTAAGCTCATCCTGGTTAAGGTATGATGAGTGAGCGTGGAGTTTTGGATGTGTATTAGGGTGTAGTTCTAGGTGGGGGAGGTGTGTCTGTTGGGTCATAGTGGGAGAGGGGGATTTAATTATCAAGGTAATTTTAGCGGTTGTGGGGAGATAAGGGGTTTTAGGGTATGTGTGCATGGAGGGGGTTGGGATGACTAATGACGCAGGGGGTGGCTTTTCAAGTGGGGAGGGTTTTGATTATAGGGTTAATCTTTTGTAAGGGATTGAGTGGGTTTACCTGACGGTTTTCTTGGTCGGAGGCATGGGTCTGGAGTATGAGTATGGGGAGCTTCTCTGTTGGATGATGACGTAGGGAATACAAAATATTAGACTCATGTACCTGTTTTGTATAATAAGGTACAGGGTTTAGGGCCTGCTTTAGTTTTATGTGTTTGGTAGATATATTTGCATGTGACAAAGATGCACCCTTGTGACAAAGGGTATTGGTTTGTTTCAAGTGTATTTTGACATTATATATAAGTTATGCTCTTTTATGTATGTCATGTATAAGGTATGTAAGTCATATAGGGTGCACGGGAATAATTGGATGTCATGTATCTAGTGTTGCGGTTTTTGGCATCTATTGGTGTGGCATTTTTCATTGATGTACTACATTGTAGTATTATATGTCACAAGAATACACGATTTCAGTAGAAAAATAAGTTTATTTGAGCTTAAGTTATTCTGTATCAGCTATAATATGGAGTAAAAATATTTGAAGACAACTGAAATGCAATTAGGTGGAGAATTAACATAGCAGCCACCATGTTTTGTAAAACTTTGTGAGGTGGGATGCATAGTAAAGTTTGAAAACAGTCGTCAATATTCTTATACAGTATTACAAGTTTCTTGTTAGTTCATTGTGTATTTCATCATTGCACGAAGTTGTATGTCTTATGAAAAGAATCGTTTCATATTTGTATACCATTTCTATGTATCATGTATGTTAAGTTTTTTTTTAAATAAAATATAAAAAAAAAATTCAGTGAATTACATTAATTTCAAGGCATCTTTCATTTCTGGAAAATGCACATTATATAAGTGTGTGTGTGTGTTTAGATATTAACATATCGTGTTGATTATTTATGATTCCTCTTGTCATTGCTAATTCGTGTTTATCTTCTTCTTCTTCTTCTTCTTCTTTTTCTTTCGTCTTATTTATGAAGATAATCGTGACTTTTATTAGAGGGTTGCAACTGTAATTTTCACCGACCATTAACACCACAAGAATAAATTTATTGCAGGCCACAGCCGCAGGCGGAATTCTTCAGTCGTATTCGATTCCCAGCTAAATGAATCTTAGAATATATCTCTCTCTTCCTCTATCCTCTCTGTCTGTCTGTCTGTCTGTCTGTCTGTCTGTCTGTCTGTCTCTGTCTGTCTCTGTCTGTCTGTCTGTCTGTCTGTCTGTCTGTCTGTCTCTCTCTCTCTCTCTCTCTCTCTCTCTCTCTCTCTCTCTCTCTCTCTCTCTCTCTCTCTCTCTCTCTCTCGTGTTGCTGTAGCTAATTATCATATTTTGACACAAGCAGTTCGCGCCTCGCTAAATTAGGCAAGTTTGCAGCGTTAATTTAAACTTGACAATTTAGCGCTAAGTAGTAATGATGCAGATATGTTTGCGTTTCCACTGTTATGGCTTAGGTAATACGAGTTATCTCTCAAGAGAATCATTGTCCTGAGCCATGAAAAACACTCGTCAGGTGATTATTCTATGTCTTACGAGCTCTACTAGTTTAATATTCTGGGTGGTGAGCATTGTGTGAACACGCTCTTCTTGTTCTTCGGATTTTTATGGGTTCATGTGTCCTGAAATACAGACAGCTCCTTGTTAATGTGTAATAACATGCTTGATGTATGTATCTTCGTGCTTGTGCGTGCCTGCATGAGTTGTGAGTCGCTGTGTTCATGTATGACTAAATATTACTAGAGAAATCAATTTGGATTTATTTCTTCAGCTTAGGTGCGTAAATCCCATCGTGTGTCTCAGATGAAGCATAAGCCGGAAAGAGAAGGTTTAAGAGGCAAATAAAAGCAATATAAACTGCACGGAGGACTCTCTTTGTCTGCTGTAAGGAAGGCAGACTTCCTGAAGTTTGCACTAACAAGCGCTAACTACCCAAAGGCTGAGCTGATTTCTGTCCTGACAGCCACAGCTACTTTCTGATAGAACCCGCTATCAGAGAATCATAAAAGTCAAACAGGCACTTGTAGGAAGAGGCTCAGATCTTTCAGACTAGTGCCAGCTTTCTAGAGGCAGGGCTCAGTTGAAAATGAGACATTTGTTCAACATTTGGAGAGATCCACGATGAGTATTCCCAAATGTTGCACATGTGTCTCATGCTTCAACTTGCCGGTTTCTAAATCTTTTGAATCAAGGGTCAGTTACTTCTAACTAGCCCCAACTACCAACAAGTCCCAGCTTCCTGCCTAACACACTGCTCAGAAATAGCTATAAAAACAGGTGAGAATTAATCCCTGCAGGATAAAATCTATTTCGGTCACTGGATTTCTACATAGCAAATAATTTTTGCATAATGATGAGGTTCTCAGTTTAACTCTGATAACCCATCGTCATTCTGACTGAATTTGTATATAGTAATTCTTAATTAAAGTGACAAGGTCTCTTAAAGCTTGTCATTAATATAGTAGCCCTGAATTTCTTTAATTTCATGGAAAAGACAAGGAGGAGATTCATAATCTTTCATATATTTTTCCAATGTATCCATGTTTGTGTTCTTTTGTCATTGCATTCTGACTATAAATAAAGCTTACATATAATATAGAATATAGGGGGGGGGGTGATAGGAGAAGAAAATACTCAAACAGTTCCGGAAAGAGTCATGAGTTTTCCATGAAGTAAGTTTCTTCTTTTCTCTGAGGATAAGGGTCCCTAGTCCAGTTCTTGAGGTGGTACCTCCTTATATATATATATATATATATATATATATATATATATATATATATATATATATATATATATATATATATATATGTGTGTGTGTGTGTGTGTGTGTGTGTACAGAGAAAGAGAGGGAGGGAGAGTGACAGACGAATATAGAGGTAGACAGGCAGACAAAACTGACGGAGTGCTTATAACCTGTCCTGCCTCGAGTTGGCTCAGGTACCAAGGCGAGCACAAACCGGATAACTGGTCTCTCTCTCTCTCTCTCTCTCTCTCTCTCTCTCTCTCTCTCTCTCTCTCTCTCTCTCTCTCTCTCTCTCTCTCTCTCTCTCTCTCTCTCTCTCTTACACACACACACACACACACATACATTTCTTTTAACCTTCTCTCGACTCTTCATCAACTAGAAAGTCATATCTTTTGCACTTTATCTAGCGAGACCGAGAAATGTCTTACAAAGTCAAGAAAGACGAGCACCTCTGAGGTTAATATAATTTAAAGCCTATCGACTACACGAGGGTTGTTAAGGCTATAAATTATCTGTTCACCACTAGTCAAGAACTTTAATCCCTAAGAAATACACATCTCTCTGGGTATATATTCTTGACGAGTTAAGATAAAGCAATATGCTAAGAGATTATAATAACAAATGCTTCAGATAATTTAAAATATTTAAAAAATTAATGATTTTAACTAATTTGAAATCTATAAAAAATTTTTTTTTCTAAATTGAAAGAAATACAAATAATTAAAACGTGTACGTTTTAATTATGTTTAAGTCAATAGAGTGAATTAGGGAAGAAATTACGATAAAACGCGTGATGGCAAATATGAAAAAAATACCATAGTGAAAATAGAAAATAAAACCTGAGCGCTTTCATGTGCTTACACATATTCGTGGTGAATTAATTTTATTAATCATAAAAAGCAAAGAAAATAAGATAAATGAGGGTAAAGTATAAGAGGAATATTAGGTAAATGAATCTGGTATTTATTTTTACTCGTAATTAAGTGCAGCCTCGCTGTCCTGTACGTGGACCGCTGCGGTGTAGTTGCAGACACTCGCTGACCTGTACGTGGACCGCTGCGGTGTAGTTGCAGACACTCGCTGACCTGTACGTGGACCGCTGCGGTGTAGTTGCAGATACTCGCTGACCTGTACGTGGACCGCTGCGGTGTAGTTGCAGACACTCGCTGACCTGTACGTGGACCGCTGCGGTGTAGTTGCAGATACTCGCTGTCCTGTACGTGGACCGCTGCGGTGTAGTTGCAGATACTCGCTGTCCTGTACGTGGACCGCTGCGGTGTAGTTGCAGATACTCGCTGTCCTGTACGTGGACCGCTGCGGTGTAGTTGCAGATACTCGCTGTCCTGTACGTGGACCGCTGCGGTGTAGTTGCAGATACTCGCTGTCCTGTACGTGGACCGCTGCGGTGTAGTTGCAGATACTCGCTGTCCTGTACGTGGACCGCTGCGGTGTAGTTGCAGATACTCGCTGTCCTGTACGTGGACCGCTGCGGTGTAGTTGCAGATACTCGCTGTCCTGTACGTGGACCGCTGCGGTGTAGTTGCAGATACTCGCTGTCCTGTACGTGGACCGCTGCGGTGTAGTTGCAGATACTCGCTGTCCTGTACGTGGACCGCTGCGGTGTAGTTGCAGATACTCGCTGTCCTGTACGTGGACCGCTGCGGTGTAGTTGCAGATACTCGCTGTCCTGTACGTGGACCGCTGCGGTGTAGTTGCAGATACTCGCTGTCCTGTACGTGGACCGCTGCGGTGTAGTTGCAGATACTCGCTGTCCTGTACGTGGACCGCTGCGGTGTAGTTGCAGATACTCGCTGTCCTGTACGTGGACCGCTGCGGTGTAGTTGCAGATACTCGCTGTCCTGTACGTGGACCGCTGCGGTGTAGTTGCAGATACTCGCTGTCCTGTACGTGGACCGCTGCGGTGTAGTTGCAGATACTCGCTGTCCTGTACGTGGACCGCTACGGTGTAGTTGCAGATACTCGCTGTCCTGTACGTGGACCGCTGCGGTGTAGTTGCAGATACTCGCTGTCCTGTACGTGGACCGCTGCGGTGTAGTTGCAGATACTCGCTGTCCTGTACGTGGACCGCTGCGGTGTAGTTGCAGATACTAGCTGTCATGTACGTGGACCGCTGCGGTGTAGTTGAAGATACTCGCTGTCCTGTACGTGGACCGCTGCGGTGTAGTTGCAGATACTGCTGTCCTGTACGTGGACCGCTGCGGTGTAGTTGCAGATACTCGCTGTCCTGTACGTGGACCGCTACGGTGTAGTTGCAGATACTCGCTGTCCTGTACGTGGACCGCTGCGGTGTAGTTGCAGATACTCGCTGTCCTGTACGTGGACCGCTGCGGTGTAGTTGCAGATACTCGCTTTCATAAACTTACTGCCAATTTTTGCTCATGTGATTCGTTAACTGGGATTTTTCTAAGTTGCTTTCATTGTTATTGCGTTGATCCTTCGCATCATTATCGTAGTGCCTAACAATTACTGAAAATCGCCTCCTTTTTTTGGCCTTGCTTTACTCTCCATTCTAGTTGAAGGTTTGACAAGAACAGCCTAGTAACAGTTAAAGTCTTACTTAGAAATTAACTGGGATAATCTCCCTTTCTGGTTAATGCATCCTACCAGCCTCTCTTCCCTAACTAGAAGGAACAACGAATGAGTAGTCATCTTAGAGGCGCCTGGGACAAGCGAATTATGACTTATTTGCGTAGGTCGTGCGCAGGTCGTGCGTAGGTCGTGCGCAGGTCGTGCGCAGGTCGTGCGTAGGTCGTGCGCAGGAGGAATCAACATCCAATTTTACTATTTTTTTTATTTTTTTTTATGAAAAGGTGAGGGAAAACTGTTAGATATATTTCAAAAGCTTAATAAAGTTTTGCAAGGGAAAGAACAAGACAACTGCATTGTTAATGGTCTAAGTTAGACCAAACCGTCGTTAAAATTTCAGTCTTTTAAGTGCAGATTATTTGTATATTGTACCAGCCAAGGTATTGGGATCATTTTATTCTTTATTAAAAGAATTCTCTGCAAGTGCATATCTCTGGTAATAAGCAAAGGGATACAAAAGATCTCACACTGTTCATTAAATTCATTTGGGAAGTATCCAGTCAATGGACAATGAACAAGTGTCAACCCGAAGATTATTAAAGCAAGTATCAGTGGATATACTGTACTAATTCATGCACTTCTTAAAAGGGAGTGGGAAAAAAAGATCACATGTAGAATTAGGTAAAGCCAACCGCAGTGCAACTGCACTACACTGAGACACTGAACAGATTCAACTGCAATGATTTTTTTCTTGCATTCATTAGGTTAGGTAAGACTAGTCAGGGAACAGGACAAGTGTTTCACGTCGCTTGGTATTAGCCATATGATGACCCACCACTGGAGGTTTTGGTCATCTGACAGGAGGCCTTTTCCCTGACTTTCAGGTCGACCCCTTGAAGAATCAAAGGCATTGGATATTACTGTTATTTTGTGTTTATCTGTAAAAAAGGCACATCATTAGATAAATAAAATAGGGGAAAAGAGAATACTAAGTATCTTACATTGTTTATTATAAATAATAAGCAAATTCAGTCAATTAAGGGCCTTAAAGGAATGAAGGCTCGTTGGGGCAGGTAGACAGGGGTAGGCTGGTTGGGAAGATAGGTTGGGGTAGGCTAGTTGGGGGCAGATAGAATGTGGTAAAGAGATTGGGAAGGGTAAATTGGAGATGGCAGATTAGGGCAGGCAGGCTGGGACTGATCGGGTGTGGCTTACAGGTTATACAACAGGCTGGCAGGTAGGGTGGAGCCAGGCAGGCTGGGGCAGACAGGCTAGGTAGGATAGGTAGGTCGTCTCGACCTTCAACACACAGGAGTAAGATCAACCACAGCAGCCTCATCAGGGTTGATTTCTCGCCCACTAAAGCCGCCGGCCAGCCAAGGAGCCTCAGGCACATTCTCTTTCGTAACCTTGACGCATTAGCGGCAAGCAGAGTGTCTGCATCTCAGCCTTCTTGTATCACCAGCAAGCAGAGTGTCTGTATGTCAGCCTTCTAGTATTAGCAGCAAGCAGAGAGTCTGCAGCTCAGCCTTGTAGTATTAGCAAGAAGCAGAGTGCCTGCATCATAGCCTTGTAGCTTCAGCAGCAAGTAGAGTGTCTGCATATCAATCTTGTATTAGCGGCAAGCAGTGTCTGCTTATCAACCTTGCAGTATCAACAGCAGGCACAGTATTAGCAGCAAGCAGAGTGTGGATCTCAGTCTTGCAGCATCAGCAGCAAGCAGAGTTTCTGCATCTCAGCCTTGTAGTATTAACAGCAAGCAGAATGTCTGCATCTCAGCCTTGTAGTATTAACAGCAAGCAGAGTTTCTGCATCTCAGCCTTGTAGTATTAACAGCAAGCAGAATGTCTGCATCTCAGCCTTGTAGTATTAACAGCAAGCAGAATGTCTGCATCTCAGCCTTGTAGTATTAACAGCAAGCAGAATGTCTGCATCTGAGCCTTGCAACATCAGCAGCGAGAAGAGTGTCTGCGTCAAAACCTCTTCCTTCAACTGACGTAGCTGCGGTAAGCAGAGTGTCTGCGCTAAACCATGACTTTTTATTGGTGTTATCGGCGGCCAATCACAACGTTAGTGTAACAAATTCGGCCATTTCTCCCTCTGGTGTATATGCAAAAACATTATTTCTTTGAAGACTGTTCTTGCATAGCAACTACAATCTCTCCATAAATTCAAAGTTTACCCATTAGATTCGTGGTCGTCTGCGACATATTTTTAATTTAAGAACATTTGAAAAAAAAATTATCTACAACGAATCGATTTTTTTTCTTATATATCAGTTATTATTCAGTATGAAGACTGATTCGAAATCAAGAATAAATTCTACTTACCCAAGACAAAAGTAATGATTTTCAACATTATTATGCAAATGTGGAAGAGAAAGATAGAGATTCTTTAACAACTGTATCCATTGTTTGTACGTTTTATCCCTCTGTTTCTCTTGGGTATACTCCATCCCACTCACATTCTGGGTGTGCTCTGTCCCACTCACCTCCTGGGTGTGCTCTATCCCACTCATATCCTGGGTGTGCTCTGTTCCACTCACCTCCTAGGTGTGCTCTGTCCCACTCACCTCCTGGGTGTGCTCTGTTCCACTCACCTCCTAGGTGTGCTCTGTTCCACTCACCTCCTAGGTGTGCTCTGTCAAACTCACCTCCTGGGTGTGCTCTGTCAAACTCACCTCCTGGGTGTGCTCTGTTCCACTCACCTCCTAGGTGTGCTCTGTCAAACTCACCTCCTGGGTGTGCTCTGTCCCACTCACCTCCTGGGTGTGCTCTGTCCCACTCACCTCCTGGGTGTGCTCTGTTCCACTCACCTCCTGGGTGTGCTCTGTCCCACTCACCTCCTGGGTGTGCTCTGTCCCACTCACCTCCTGGGTGTGCTCTGTCCCACTCTATCCCTCCTGGGACAGAGTTAACATTACTGACTGGTAAGATTGTAATCAGATATATTATTTAGAGGTATTTTTTTTTTTACGTGTGATCTTTCGAAAAATTCACGCATATGATCATTCGTAATATTTATGAAAGTGAACATTCGTAATATTTAACATGCACTTACTCGTCAAAATCAAGCATCCTATCTTGCATAAAATTTACGAATGCGATCATTCATAAATTATTTACTCGTGTTATGATTCGAGAGGTGAGTGCATGTGACTATGCCCTTCATCCTGGATTCTGCATCTCATTATCTCATAATTGCCATCTTAACACTGTGAACAAGCTGGGCACCATGATAAACACTAATCTCACATAAAAAAAAAGAATGATTTGTTAAATGCATTCAAACTCTGGCCGACATGCACAAACAATGTTGCTTATCTGAAATTGATAAGAAATCTTACGGTTGGGTGTTTACGTGTGTATATATTATTATTATTATTATTATTATTATTATTATTATTATTATTATTATTATTATTATTATTTATTAACACATCGGCCGATTCCCACCAAGGCAGGGTGGCCCGAAAAAGAAAAACTTTCATCATCATTCACTCAATCACTGTCTTGCCAGAGGGGTGCTTTACACTACAGTTATAAAACTGCAACATTAACACCCCTCCTTCAGAGTGCCGGCACTGTACTTCCCATCTCCAGGACTCAAGTCCGGCCTGCCGGTTTCCCTGAATCCCTTCATAAATGTTGCTTTGCTCACACTCCAACAGCACGTCAAGTATTAAAAACCATTCGTTTCCATTCACTCCTATCAAATACGCTCACACATGCTTGCTGGAAGTCCAAGCCCCTCACACACAAAACCTCCTTTACCCCCTCCATCCAACCTTTCCTAGGCCGACCCCTACCCCGCTTTCCTTCCACTACAGATTTATACACTCTCGAAGTCACTCTGTCTCGTTCCATTCTCTCTACATGTCTGAACCACCTCAACAACCCCTCCTCAGCTCTCTTGATAATAGTTTTGGTAATCCCGCACCTCCTCCTAATTTCCAAACTCCGAATTCTCTGCATTATATTCACACCACATATTGACCTCAGACATGACATCTCCACTGCCTCCAGCCTTCTCCTCATTGCAACATTCATCACCCATGCTTCACACCCATATAAGAGTGTTGGTATAACTATACTCTCATACATTCCCCTCTTTACTTCCATGGACAAGGTTCTTTGTCTCCACAGACTCCGAAGTGCACCACTCACCCTTTTTCCCTCATCAATTCTATGATTCACCTCATCCT